>LR738711.1:9399694-9427628 GCA_902687465.1 Secale cereale
CCCCCCAACAACCACCGGAAGATTGAGGTTCCGATTAACTCCCACTACCGTAGAGATCTCACGGAGAAACTCATGGGAACGCTCGTGGTTAGCAGGGCCGTAGACGCAGATGGTCACCCAAGTGAGCCCCGTACCCTTGTGTTTAGTAGTAGCATAAAGACAAAAGGCCCCCACCTCCCAATCCAACACCTCGCATATATCACGGTTGCAACCCATAAGAATGCCACCGGAGTGCCCCGAAGAGGGTAACCAGTGCCACTCAAAACGCTGAAGAGGGTCATAGGCAAGAAGGTCTCTGTGCGAGAAGTCAAGTTTGATCGTTTCTTGAAGGGCAATAAAATCGATACGTTCCTTGGCTATGTATTCGCTAAGTTGGGTGCGACGGCCCGCATGTCCGCAGCCCCTAATGTTCCAAAAAAGGAACCTCATCTAGATCACGCGGTTACGAAGGCGAACACCTCTAGAGGTGATCGCTTTGGCCACTCGCTTCTTTGACTGTCCCCGTCCCTGCGGGGCCAGCGATGAAGAAGGAGGAACAGAGACTTCACTAGTCTGTGTTACCTCACCGGGCGCAACTACCTCACCAGCCCCCACTGGCATGGTAGCAAGATGATCGGCCGCAGCGCACCTGGCTGCAGCCTCAGCCAAGGAGGCCTGGGCCTCTTCCCGAGCCCTAATTAAGGAGATGAGCTCGCCGGGGGGATTGGGGACACAAACACCCGAGTCGTCTAGAATGGACGCGAGATGCTCGTCGGAAAAAGCATTAAGAATACGGAAAGAGGGGGGGGGGTTACCTGCAGCCTCCATGTTTTTGTCGGCGATGCGAAGCTGCGCACTTCCCAAGGAAGAGAGCTCGCCCAGCTTGGCCTTGGCACGGGCACTAGGAGCACGTTGCGCCACCGGCGTCGCCTTCATCCTCTTGGCCTTGCTGTTGGTCCCGGTGGCTCCAAGAACCGCTCCCAGCTCCCCGCCCAGCTCCGAATGATTCCCCGCCGCCACCGTCGATGCAGCTTTGGAGGTCGGCTTTTAGCCCGCCGTCTTCTTAGGTTGATGACCCGCACTGTTCGAGCCCCGACGTGGGCCTGGAGTCAGCTCTGAGTCCCCAAGCACCACCAGCTCCGAGTCATCAATCGTAGTGGTAGAGGTGGGAGGAAGCAGCTTAGCCGCCCCGGCCCCATCCTTACACGCCAGAGGTAAAGCCTCAAGGTTGGACCCGTACTCATTGAAGGAGTTGTCCAGCGACCGTGCGAGCGGGGGAACGCTCACGGCCGTATCTTGGGTCGCCAACTCTATGGCCCCAATCTCAGAGGTCAAAGCACCCAGCTTCTCCCACGTTTCAGTATCGATGGAGGTGTCATGAAGGCTCTCATCAGGCTCGTCCGCAGCCACAGGCAGAGGGGGGATGTCGGCCTTGGTCGGGCCCGGCACGCGCGTCCCACTGGAGCCGCTGGGGATGGAGCCCTGGGTGGGTGGCAGTTGCGCGCACGGCCCATTGGCTGGCGCCGAGATTTTGGGAGGGTTTGTGGCTGCCACCACCAATTGGGCACGCTCGCCGCCGCGCTTAGGAAGAACCTCCCGCTCCACTTTGATTTGGTACCCTTCACTATTGAACCACACCTCCACCACACCGTTGAGCTTCTCGGGCGCACGGCAGGCTATTTTCAGCCGAACAGGCCCCAACCTGATCAGCGAAAGTTCATCTACCACAATTGGCCGACCAAGCATCTGAACGCCCTCCTTGATGCGATATTCGCGCCTATGCTTCTTCGGGATGCCGTAGAGACGGACCCAGGTCTCAGGCATCAACATAGGTTGGATCTCTTCATGGAGCATATCCCGCACCCTTGTGGTTATGTCATGGATAGAGAGGAAGAGCTTGTCACTAGACTTGGCCATGTGAAGGAGATCAGCAGAAGGAAAAACCACAAGATAATCGTCATCCCCAACCTGAGTCACCTGCCAATCCCAGTCGGTAGCCACCATATGCTTCAGTTCTAGTTTGAGAATTCGGAGCGTCAGCTTCCCACGCTCAGCAGAAAGAATCGCCGCGTTCTTGATGCGCTCGTCGATGGGCGTCTCCAACTCGTCTTCGTCTTCGTATTCCAGGAAGAAGAAACCCTCACCGGAGATGGCGCTCCCCATAATCTGCAAATGGAGTTGCCGCCCCCTCGTCGGACAGTTAGCCGAAGCGTGTCCTTCCTCTTTGCAAAGCACGCAAAGGGGCTTGAACCTACACTTTGACTGGTAGTGCCCGAGGCGGCCGCATTTGAAGCACTCCACCTCCGGTGCTTCCTCCACCGGAATAGGCTCCGCCGCCGTGCCCTTGGAAGCACCAGGAAGAGCCAACCACGCCGGATCTGGAGTGGCCCTGGCCTTCTTGGGCAGCGGGGCCTCCATGCTGCCCCCCGCATGGAGAGGCCCGTCTGATTTCTTCACCAGCGCACGCCAGCGCTGGAAACTTATCTTCTTGTTCTTCTTAGCTTGTTGCTTTGTCCACCATGGGGGAGGGGGACCCCAATCCGCCTCGCGGCCGCCGTGCTCGCGGACCAGCCCACAGGCGAAGGCCCGTTCAGCCCACCCGGCCCAGGAAGAGGTCCAGGCCCAGCCCGGTGGCCATCCGCCGTCCGCTCCACCGCCCCGACGCTAGGGAGCGCCGCCGTTCCCAGCGCCGGAGGGAGAGCAGGCGACCGCAGCTCCGGCCACTCCGCGGAGGGAGACCCAGGACCAGCCAGCGGCGCTCTCGTCGCCGACGAGGGTCGGCAGGAGCCAGCCACCGCAGGCCGCCCCCCAAAGCCAGAAGGCTCCATCGGTCGCCAGATCCACCGCGCCATGGCACGGGGGCCCTTGCCACCAGGGGCAAAACGCCGGGCCGGAGACCGCGCCGACCGGGGCGCCGCCGCAGCGAAGGCCACAAAGTCTCCCACCGTCGGCCCCGCCGGGATCTTGCGCGCCTCGCACCCCGACGGAGAGCAATCCCCCGCCGTCGTCGCCTCCTCCTCCGCCTCGGAGTCCTCCGCCAGGGCCCAGAACCGATTCGCCCGGGGGCCTGGGCCACACGCAGCCCCCGCCGGCGCCCCTACCTCCGCCCGAGGAGAGCAGCCGCGGGGGGAGCCACCGCTGTGACTAACCACCGTCCATCCCCTCGATGGGAGCGGCGACCGGGCAGACCGCGGCGCCCCAGCGCACGCACCCCCACACACCCGCGGGAGGGGGCCAGTCGAGGTCCTGTTCGCCGGCGCGTCGCCGGCCCGCGGCCAGTGCGGCGGGACCGCCCCGCTCGCAACTCCAGCGCGGGGGTCGTCGCCGTCGCCACAAGCGAGCAGCTCAAACGGCTCGATTTCAAAAGCCATCCGCTGCCGCTATTATGAAAGTTAAGCCCGCTCAAAACCATATTGGACTAGAAGGTTGCTTTGATGGAAAGATTCCACTTGATCCGGACCATGCTAGAGACATTATTGGCGTGTCTCCACTTGGGCTACCTGCTTCACCCTGCTGAACAAAAACGCAGTCATAGGAAGTGCTTCTGCACCTTGTGACATAGTTCATCCTCCTCATGATCTGCAGATGCAGTACTTCCCCACCCTAGTTATTTAAAGGGATAAGTATATTTTTCATCCTCGAACTCTTTCGATAGTATAGAATTCGTCGGACATGGTGTTTCTACACACGAGCACATCTAGTCCCTTTATCTGTGCCGATGATTATTACGTTGGGATATGTTCCCTCCTTCTTTTCTCAGAAGATACAGCGGCATGGTAAATCAGATACAGTAGACAATACGGAAGGCAGTTTCCTGTACTGTGGGTCAGGATAATGGGGAGGTGGAAGACCAGGGCCGGTCCGTAGATTTTGGGGGCCCGGGGCGAAACTACAACCGGGGGCCCTTAATCTAAGCATCGAAGTAATGGATTATGAAGAAAGTAGACAACAATGCATGATGAGAAGTCATGTTTAATGTCATGCTTGAACTACAACTGTAGAAGTATATTATTACAGGTACCAAAATGACAGAAGACTCCAGGAATAGTCCTAAAAGCATGTCCATCCAAAATGCATAGTTGGATTGACATTTTGAGTTGTTGGAATGACTAGGTAACACTACTCTACAAATTGGAGTATCTGAGAATTTAGATAGATGAGCGAAATCCTTACGAGTGATGTGAAAAATATTGCTTCGTATATCTTCAAAAATTAAATATGTTGTCCCGCGATAGTGCAAAGTTACTCCCACCTAGCGAGTTGTGCAAATGAATAAATGATTAAATTAAGAGTTAATTACTGGATTGTGCCGTCATTGCTCAGCTCATATATAAACCAACCTCGTTCTTCCTTTGATATATTTGATTTGATGACATCTATACCTGTACCACGACATGAACAACAATATTAAACTGCAGAACCAGAACGATTATAATTGTACAGACAGTGGAAGATGTCGACCAGCCGGCAATTCTCACCTCTAGACGCCACACAACAAATCCGGTCCGCTGCTGATCTCCGGCATACACGTCCCTTAAGATCCCGGCCTCCTCCTTGAGCATGCACCCTTGATTCATCTGCCATAATCTGGGCATGAGGAGGAGCAAAGGCGGCGGCTGCGATGCAGGCGTGGGTTTCGGATGGATCCCGCGAGTTGATGTGTGAGTTACTGCGATGTATCAGACCCTCCATCTACATCTACGATAGCTGCTACTACTTGGGCGATGGGCCAGCCCCAGCGGCTTTTTCTTTACTACAACCATGAAATTATTGGCCTACTAATGCAACGAAATACATACTTGGGGGCCCCTCCACCTTGGGGGCCCGGGGCGGCCGCCCCCCCTGCCCCCCTCAGGGCCGGCCCTGTGGAAGACGCGGCGTCGTGACGTCCGTCTGCTATTCCGTGTTGAGTTCTGCTATTCCGTGTTGAGCACGCCCCTCGTCTAGTCGTCTAGTTTGGCTCCCATGCATGTCTGGGTGATTTTTATTTTAGTTTTCTTTCCAATTTCTCCTTGAAGCACTCGTAGTAGCAGTAGCCAGTAGGGCATTACGATGCATGGAAGCCTCTTGCGGCCGGCATTTCATGGAAAAGATTTTAAGCCGAATGTGCCTAGGCCAACACCTTTTGGGAATATATTTTTAAAAGTTGAAAATGCACAAATATTATGAATGTTCTCTTAATCTTAAAAGTTGTCATAAATTTTGAAAATGTTTGAAATGAATGCGAGTTTAAAAAATCTTCCCCGAACTTTCAAATGTTCACCAAATCTAAGCAAAAAATTCATGATTTTGAGAAAAAGTTCTTGAATTAAAAAATGCTCCTCCATATTTAAAATGCTCGCATTTGAAAATGTTCGTCAGACATTTAGAAATTGTTCATCGCATAATTGAAAGGCAAACTTAGAAAAATGTTCATGGCAAACTTAGAAAAATGTTCATCATACATTTGGAAAGTGTTTATCGGGTATTCAAAGATATGCTCGCATATTTAAGAAAATGTACGTCATGTAGAAACACCACGTCCCTCGGCCGAATGTGTCACTCTGCTCTTGGGTGCACATGCGCTCGTGTGACACTGAATAAAAAAAAAAATAGTGAATCAATACAAACATTTCCTTTTTTGGCAATAAACATGTGTGAGTGTTTTACGCACGTGCAAATTTTTCGTCAAAGCGATGAATTCGATGTGCTTTGACAATGAAAACGAAACAAAACACTCCAAAATGCTTTTAAAATTGCTTTGTAAGGAATACCTCTTTTTCAGAGCAAAATATGTGAGATGCATGTAACCAAAAATATATCGTCGAATTCATACTCGAAAGGAGTTTTAATGGTATTAATTTTCATATTATCGATCCTAACGATGGTAGAATTGAAAATATGTGAGATGTATGTCACCAAAAATATATTTGGACGAGCTAGTGGCACCAGTGTAGCGAGGGCGCCAATCAACTGCTGAAAAAATATGTGCCCTCTGAATGCCCCATGCATTTCTTTATGAAACAAATATATGAGTTTACTCGCACGTGAGTTCAAGAAAACTACGAATAAAGAGGATGATGATTTGTAAGGAGTGCGACATTTTCGCACCCGAGATTCGAAGCCCACAGTTAGACAGAAATGAAAATTGGTATTTCAAAGTTTCAAAAAGAAATTTTCTTTCTACATTAACATATCGATGTTCTCTATGTACTTGTAAAAATATATTTAATACTCTTTCCGGCCATATTACTTGTCGCTCAAATCAATGCATCTAGGCGCATTTCAATGCTAGATACATCCATTTGGGCGACAAGTGATATAGATCGAATGGAGTAATATGATATAGTGTACGCTACCCATGAAAGACACAAATCTTTCCCAGAAACAACAACATACAAGCATGATTTTTGTTCACCTGTTTGTATTTTTCTATACTTCACATACAAAAATTTAAGTTGAGTTATTTTGGAAATTCTCAAGCATGTGCTATATGTTTATAAAAGCATTAAAGAGTACAAGGAAACACGCAAACAGCCCAGTTCGTTTCAAAAATTCTGGACCGCGAGTAACATAAGGGCAGCTGCGCATTAAATCCCTGGCGGAAGTGGGCCATATGACAGGGCGTGGATCAGAATACCAAGCAATATACAACGTCAAATACACTACAGACAACAAATCTTGAAGCGAACGCACAGCCTGGATAAAAGGAGCATCTCAGCTCGTGCTCAGATTGACACTTTCGAGAATTCGTCCCTCAACTCCGAAACCACTAAAACTCAGTCCCTCAACTGTTTAAACCGGATACTTTTCGTCCCTCGCGGCGCTTAAAGTGGTTTTGGTATGATGTACACCCGGTTTTAACTAAAACTGTCCACATGACCTGGTTTTCTGTGGCCAGATACCCTCCCTCCCTCCCAGCCATGACCTGGTTGAGCCAGATGTTATTGATATTCGTCCCAATATTGCAAAACATCGCTGCCGCTCTCCTCAATCAGGCCCTGTTCAAGCAGCAGGCGTGGCTCCCTCTTGTTCGATGTGGCTAGGATTTCTGGGCCCTGTTCAAGCATTTTTTATTTCTGGATCTGTGCAACAACTCACCTTGGTGATTTAGATTTTGGCTTCCTTGTTTGACGTGCCATCCAAATAATTATAGTGCATAATAAATATACTTTTTCTTTCAATTCATGAAACTGACCACCAGATTTGTGCTCCTCTGTCTTTAATTTCTATTTGTTTGCAGAAACCGATAAAGTCACTTAAGTGACATGGCGGTCAAAACCAAGCCACATGGACGGTTTTAGTCAAAACCGGGCCCATGTCATACCAAAACACTTTAAGCATTGCGAGGGACGAAAAGTATCCAGTTTAAATAGTTGAGGGACCGAGTTTTAGTGGTTTTGGAGTTGAGGGATGAATTCTATACTATCAAAAGAGTTCGAGGACGAAAATTATACTCATCCCTTATTTAAATGCCCGCACCTTGCCTCCCCAGTTATACCGCTGTGTCTGGCACAGATGTTTCTCAGAGGTCTCTTTGGAGATATGACAAATGTTTCGGGAAGGGACACATCTCTTCCACGGATGAAAACTCCTTCCGAAACATCTCCATTACGAGAGCTTTGATGGTGTTTTCTGCAGTTCGTCATGTAAGGTCCCTACAAAATAGACCAGAATACGGTAAGGATGATGAGTATGATCTTCATGCACAATTCACAATTCATTGAAAGCAGATTGGGTCGATTGATCCTCAGCCACATCTCTAGCATGACGACATGTTTTATTTATCCTATTTTGGCAAAAGGATTGAAGGACTAGCCAGTGATGATCAATTACCCACCCTTTGATATGTCCTGGGTTCTTGCAGGTTAACCTCAACATTTAAGCACTCTGCGTGGTCAGACAGTAGGGTGAAGATCTTGTGGTTTGAGAACCTGCATTTCTGTTGGGCGAATAAGCCGCGGCGACGCACCGGATGCGACCAGCGCGTGTATGGGCGCGAGGTGACCGGGTCGGGCGTGTCGGAACCGCGGGTGTGTGTGCGTGCATGTGTGCATGTGGTGCACGGGGTGGCCGTGCGGTTAGACACCGTGCGCGTGTGTGTAGACTAGGTCATTAGGCGATCCGGATGCAGCGGGAGTGCGAGGTCGTTGCGGGCTCAACGCGGTGCGCGGACGATGAGCGCGTCACGGGCGCGCCCAAAGCTGGCCGTCGGAGCGCTGGAGTGGGTGGAGGCGTGCGGGTCGTGGCCCGGCGCTGGCCCGGGTATAAAAGTGCCGTTGTGATCGTTGTAATGGTGTGGGGGTGCGTATTTGAGTTCGTGCTCATGGAAAGGCGTACGTGCGCCGGAAAACACCTTGTCGTGTCCCTGTTCTTCCTCCTCCTCGCTTCTTCTTCAGTGGTTTGAACCACGACATCGCAGAGAGAGCTGACAGAGAGAGAGAGGAGAGCTAGGGCGAGGGAGCCGCGCCAACATTTGGTATCAGAGCCACGTGAATATCAGGGCACGCCGGCGATGTCGATCGTCCCGTACGCCGGCGGTGCGGGCGGATCGCTGCCGCAGTCGGTGCCGCAGCTCACTAGCGACAACTACACACAACATGGGCCATCAAAGTCGAGGCGAACCTCAGCGTGGCTGGGCTGTGGGAGGCGGTGGTCGTGCCGGAGTACGCGGCGATGGCCGTGATCCCCAAGAAGGACAAGGCGGCGAGGGCGTACCTGCTTGGCACGCTCGCGGAAAACCTGCTCCTGCAGGTGCCGTCGAAGAAAACGGCGACGGAGATTTGGGCCAGCCTCAAGGCTCGTTTCGTCGGGGCTGGTCGTGTCAGGGCGGCGCGGTTGGCCACGCCACGGGGCGACTTGGAGTTGCTGCAGATGGGGACCGATGAGACGATGGACGACTTCGCCGGCAAGATCAGCAGCATGGCGGCGCGCTACGCCGGGCTAGGGTCGGAGCTGGATGACACGGCAATGGTGAAAAAGCTGCTGGACCGCGTCCCGGATCGGCTGTACGTGGCGGTCGCCGGGATAGAGCAGTTCTGCGACCTGTCAACGCTGCTGTTCGAGGACTCGCTCGGCCACCTGAAGGCGTTCGATGAGCGGCTGCGGCGACATGGGCAGGCGGACGGTGAGGGCACCGATGGGCAGCTCATGTAAACGGCAGAGCAGTGGAGGGCTCGGGAGCGGCGTCAGGGCGGTGCACGTGATGACGACGACGTGCGCAGAGAGGCGTCGGGCTTCGGCGGTAAACGGCGCGGTCGCTGCTACAAATGCGGCGACCGTGGGCACTTCAAGCGGGAATGCCTGCAGTTGAAGAAGGCAGCGGTGGCGGAGCGTGCCCTGCTGGTGGACGCCGTAGTCGAGGAGCCCAGCCTGTTCTGAGCCGCGGCTTAGGGCGCTAGTGTTGGGCGAATAAGCTGCAGCGACGCACCGGACGCGACTATTGCGTGTATGGGCGCGAGCTGGCCGGGTCGGGTGTGTCGGGACCGCGGGTATGTGTGCATGCATGTGTGCGTATGGTGCACGGGTTGGCTGTGCAGGTGGACACCGTGCACGTGTGTGTATGTGTAGACTAGGTCATTAGGTGATCCGGGTGCAGCGGGAGTGCGAGGTCGTTGCGGGCTCGACGCAGTGTCCGCGCGGTGAGCGCGTCACGGTCGCGTCCAGAGCAGGCCGATCGGAGCGCCGGAGTTAGTGGAGGCATGCGGGTCGTGGCCCGGCGCTGGCCCGGGTATAAAAGTGCTGCTGTGATCGTTGTAATGGTGTGGGGTGCATGTTTGAGTTCGTGCTCAAGGAAAGGCGTACGTGCGTTGGAAAACACCTCGCCGTGTCCCTGTTTTTCCTCCTCCTCGCTTCTTCTTCAGTGGTTTGAACCACGGCATCGCAGAGAGAGCTGACAGAGAGAGAGGAGAGCCAGGACCATGGAGCTGCGCCAACAATTTCTTGGGTATATATCATCTTCGACCCTAGTCCTTTCATATTTCTGTCTTTCCATCTTTGTGGATGGGAAAATCAAGGGGCTCTATGCAACCTTTATTAGTAATCAGCTTCGTGCAGTTGTAAGAGTTGCGGTGTCACATCTTTGGTCTAATACCGATGTTTTTGTTGAATATTCGCAAATTTTGTCTTCCAGAAAATGTTACCATGGAGGAAGTATATCTAAGAGATTTCATTAAACTGCTAAAACGACATATATTATGGTACGGAGGGAGTTGTTTCTTGGATCTTTGATCCATAGCATTGTGCTTGCAATGGGTCTCGTGTTTGAATAAAGGCACATATACTTATTATATAAAAAGTTAAAAACACTCAACACCACCTTTCACTTCATCTCGCCACTCCTAACATTCTCTATGACAAATTACACGGCGGGAGCATGTGCCAAAAATAATGGGACTTATAATTTATCATATGTGTTTTTTTTTCTGTCACCATCACACTCGTATCCCACTCAATAGTATATATCAGCCTGGCTTCTCTCATATTTTTCTCATTAGAACACTAGCTATGAACTAGCACGCAACATACTCATGTTCGTTTGGAGACCTTATCTCTTGGTTCGCCGGCCAACTATATATGTAGTCGTGCTTTCAGAGGGAGAGGCAAACATCATGACACATATGTCATTGGTCATGAGTAATGTAGACTTGGGAGGCATCAAGAATTCATGGCTACATGCAAATCCAAGCGATCGAGCCACGACAAAGCCCCCTTGCTGATGCAACGTTCCTTAACGCACCAACCTGCACCGAGCAGACTAGAGGAGTGTTTTCAGCAGTCTTCCCATTGAGGTTAAAGGTCCTAGACTCCGATGTCATGAAGGTGCATGTTACAGTAATGTTGATAGTCTAATTAGATGGGTCAGTTTCCATGTTAACTGGGTGGTGTCCTAATCTAGTAGTACTAGTACGTGTCCTAGTTGAGTTAGTACATGTGTGTGCCCCAGTTAGCTAGGATATCCAGTGCGTATAGGTTTAAACTTGTGTTGGGTCGGTGGTTGTTTGCCTATATATATGCACAACCCCGTGCAAGTTTGAGAGTACCGGCTGGAAAATGAGAAAAATGAAAAGGAAATAAAGAGTGAAAAGATAGGCACGACAGGTGCTTTTGTCAAAAGTTTTCGTGTGTGCTTGTTTGTCGTGATTTGATGTGATCGATCCGTGGGCAGAATCCTAACAGTGCAGACTGTAGTGAAACTTCCTCTAGCGTACGAAGAAGTTTGGTTTAGCAGGTTGAACAAGGTGCACAAAATTCAGTACTCCTTGCGAGGAGCCCCATGCGGCCGTGGCGGGGCGTTCCCCGGACGACGCCCCCTCGCTGCCACTGGTTCCAGCACGGCCTCCTCCCCTCAATGTCAAGGCACGTGCCGAGCTTTCGCCTGAAAGATTAATTTGTGCTCTGTAAGTTCGTAATGCGGCTTGGAGAAAAGCATAGTGCTTTTGTATGTGCAGGCTGTTGTTAGCATTCCAGGTTCGAATGCAGTCAAATCTGGTTTACAGTTGGACAATGTGTGCAGAACTCTAAGAGAACACTTCATATTTGTTGCTCGTACAATACTCCCTCCGTCCCGAAATAAGTGACTCGACTTTGCAGTAAGTCGAGTCACTTATTTCGGGATGGAGGGAGTACAATTTAGCAGATACCACTTTGGTCAACAGCCGCAGATGAAGAGCTTATATATACGAAGAAAGAGATTGCAAATGCACCCTTGGTATTTTGTGAACCTGATTTGTATGCACCTCTATTCAGGAACATTGTCTGTCTTTATATTTTCTTTCTATAATTGGTATGTACCAGCCTATAAAGTATGAACAGAGGTGCGTACAAATCAGGTTTATATGTTGGCAACTTTCTCGTTCTGTCATTTTGCCCGTAAAACGAAATAACGTTCAATTTTCTTTAGTTCGGAAGATGCTTATTAAACTTAGGTCAACACATGCCTGTAGGAGTTATGAACTGATGGAGAAACTTCTTAAGGTTTTCCATTCTCCATTCTCCGGAGTTGAAACGAATCTATCCGTCCGAGGGATGGTTTATGAAACTGATTGAGTCAGATCAGAATTTTGTCGTGAAAGATCCGAACAGAACTCATCTGTTCTATCTGTCGTAGAGCGCTCGACAGCTGGAGGATAATCTTTATGTGCCTGGATCAATTACACTCGACCCACTGTCTATATTTGTGAAGAATTATAGGATATGATCTCTGCTAAGTTTCCATACTGGAACCGGACGAAAGGCGCCGATCATTTTTTTGTTGCTTTAATAAAATCAGACGACTGTTTCTATTTACATGTGCAATGAAATCAGTATCTCGTTACTGACTTGAGGTCTTTTTTGCAGGGACCTTACACGACCATATTACATGACTGGGCCGCGTTCTCCGTAGTAGTGGTAGAGAAAGATGTATCTAGGCTGAAGGAGATCTTGTTGGCGATCCCGGAGAGCAGGTACATAGCCATGCAGTCCAATGTGAAGAAGGTGCAGAGGCAATTTTTGTGGTATACGAAGCCCGTAAAGTATGACATCTTCCATTTGATCCTGCACTCGGTTTGGTTAAGCACGGTGGATCAGGTGCACCAAGTAGAGCAATAGTAGTGTAGCACTAGCTATAGCCATTTCGGACCATGTCCCATTGCTGGTTGATTCCGGGGAAGCGACCCATGTGGGCAACAGAAATACATTCTCTTTCGATCTAAGATGGTTCAACAGAGAGGGTTTCCTAAATCTTATTGCCACATAATGGGTCAGGGAGTTTGGTGGGACTTCTCATGTGGAAATATGGAAAAATAAAATTAGACATTTGCACCAATTCTTGAGGGGATGGCCAAAAACCAAAGTGGTATTTACAAAGTTGAAAAGGAGAGGCTAACACAAATCATGAATGTACTTGATGTGAAAGAGGAATCCACCCTTCTTAATATGTCGAAGCGAGATATTAAGAATGAGGCCGAGAAGAACTTACAAGCCCTTATGAGAGAGGAGGAAATGAAATGGGCGCTTAGAGAAAAGGTGTCTAAAATCGTCTGAGAAGATCATAGTACACAGTCTTTTCATATGATAGCTAATGGGAAACATAGAAAGATAAGAATAATACAACTCGAACAAGATGAGGGTACAATTGTAGGACACGAGAATTTAAAATTATATATATATGAATATTATAAGAATCTTTTTGGAGCACTAGAAACAAAGTTTCGTATCTCTGGATGAGAGTGCGATCGGGGCATACCTCAGCTTAACTTAGAAGAGAATGAGTTGTTGTCTGCTCCGTTCACTGAGAAAGAGGTGTTTGCTGGAATAACACAAATGAAGCATAATCAAGCCCCTGGGCGGATGGTTTCCTAACGGAATTTTATCACAAGTGCTGGCATATCATAAAGGGAGATCTTATGACTATGTTCCATGATTTGTTCGATGGCCACTTAAACCTGTTTCACCTCAATTTTGCAACAATAACGTTATTGCCAAAGAGGGCTGAGGCTATTCGCATTGAGCAATTTAGACCGATCTGTCTTCTCAATCTAAGCTTTAAGATTTTTACAAAGTTGGCACGAACAGGTTGACACAGATAGCCCATTCGGTTGTGCAAACAGTAGGAGAGGATGTCTCAGAATTTTGTGTTGGCAACACAATACTACAGTTCATTCAGTATCTAATAACAATACTATATGTTCATTCATTAGGACAAATATGGAAGAAATAAGGAGAAGCAGTAGTAGTAAAACAATACTACAATTCATTTCAAATCCGTCAACATTCATGAATATTTTTTGAATTCAGGAACATTTTTTCTTTCACCAATCTTTTTTGAAAACTAACTAAAAAACAGACCATATTTTCTGAGAGATCGGACAAGCAACAGTAGCAATAAAAGGATGAGAAAAAGAGCAGCTACTCAGCGAAGGCTAGGCGAATAAGCAGACCAGCAATATGGGACTTAAGGTGTTGTAGAGGAGGTCCAAATATCTGGGTACAAGATGAGAAAACCCTCAGAGCACAACACGACCTGAAGCCCAATAAAAATAATTTACTACATAAAAAATGATCTATTGAAATCATAATACAAATAGTGTAATTGCATATATTTCATGTAATATCGGGCATTTCTTAACATAAATGACAGTCTACATTTTCTTGTTTTTCCTATGTGACATCTAAAAAACAAGCTGGCGATGCATATTGCATATGTTCTCGGATCTTGATGCCATCACACCGCCGGCCCAACACTACCTGCCGAAATAAATTATTTGCCCTCCTACGAGGACATACCAACACTATTTGCGACCATTTTGTTTCTCTCCTCTTCACATGCTGTAATTAAGGTTACTCACGCAGCGTGTAGGTGCGCGGAAGTAGTGATATTTATTAATTATTCAGAATCTTTTTCTTGTCACAATCAAGATCATACGTACGTCTATCTTCCTAAACATATATCACCTTTGCTTCTCTCACTTCTCTACTCAAAACCATGTGAAGCTAAAACATATCATACACTTATGCCTTGTGGAAACCCTAGCTTATGGTGCACATTCACATGCAGAGGAAAAATGGATTAGAAAGACGTGCGTCATCAGTAATGTAGGCTTGGGAGGCATCGAGAATTCTTGTGGGGGGGATATATTGGGACAATAATCGATGCTTTGTTCCATGTCCTGCCCCTTCACCTTCAGCTAAACACTAGTAGAAAACAGGGCTTTGGTCCAGGCCTGTCCAACCCAATAGCCCCGGTTCAATCAAGAACCGGGACCGATGGGGGAATTGGACCCGGTTCGTGATCCTAGGGGGGCGGCCGGGCCACATGGGCCATTGGTCCCGGTTCGTCTGGACCTTTTGGTCCCGGTTGGTGCGACGAACCGGGACCAATGGGTCTTGCTCCTGGCCCACCACCATTGGTCCCGGTTGGTGCGACGAACCGGGACCAAAGGCACCCCTTTAGCCCCGGTTCGTATCACCAACCGGGACCAATGACGTGCCTATATATAGCCCCTCGCCCAAGAGTAGAGCACACTGCTCTGTTTTTTCTGGCCGAGGGGGAGAGGGCTTGGTGCTGCTCTAGCTCACCTCCTATGCACACAACGTGTTCGATGGAATGCCCGAGCCACACTAGTTAAACTTTTGTCCTCTCGAAGCTCTATTTTCTCCGAGATTTGTCTAGGTTTAGCGGTCCGTCACGTCCCGTCCCCGTCTTCGCCGCCGTCGATCGCCCCCGCCGATCTCGTCACCGGCACCACCGTGGTGAGCCTCTTGTTATGTCCATGCTTTTCTTACTTTTATTATTGCTTGTTATTATTGCTTTAGATAGATATTTGTCTAATTTTCTTACGTTTATTATTGCTTGTTATTATATAGTGCAATGGTTTTGATATCCGCCCACGTGGGCCCTCGTCCTGTCTACGATTCGGATGTGGTATATTATCTTTAATTTATAACTATTTGTTTTAGTGTTTATGACAATTATGCCGACCAACCTGACATGCATAGATGTTTTTATATGTCTAGGAGGTAGTTGAACCGGAAATTCCAACCGACCCTCTTGTGGAGAGGTTAAATTTAGTTGAAGAGGAAAACATTTCCTTAAAGAAAAAATTGGAAAAAATGGAGGAGGAGAAGATGTAATTGGAGTTGCATGTTGCGGAAGTCGTCGATGATCACAAGATCAAGATGGACCCTATTGTCGAGAGGTTAAATTTAGTTGAAGAAGAAAACAAATTCTTGAAGGAAAAAATAAAAAAATTGAGGACGAGAAGATGATATTGGAGTTGCATGTTGCGGATGTCGTCGATGATCACAAGATCAAGATGGATGCAATGCGGTTGAAGATTAGAAAGATTAGAAAATATGAGGCTTCGTATCATTATGCCGTTGGATCAATTGTTACCTTGGTTGCGATTATGATCGCATTTGTTTTCGCATTGAAATGTTTTACATAGTTTCGATGTGTATGGAGAGCTATATGTTGTTAGATGAGAACTATGTATGTACTTTGGTTTTAATGTGATGATGAACTTCTATTAATTTGGTCACTTAATTATCTATTTATGATGTTCTGTAATGGTTTTTGACACACTTAATTATATATAATGCACGCAGATGAACCGGCAATGGATGTACGGTGACAGACACACCTCCGAGTACATTAAGGGCATGCATGAGTTTCTAAATGCGGCTGAGGCAAACAAGCAGAATGGTTTTATGTGTTGTCCATGCACTAAATGTGGGAATACGATGTCTTACTCTAACCGGAAAATCCTTCACTCCCACCTGCTTTGCAAGGGTTTCATACCACACTATAATGTTTGGACGAGGCACGGAGAAATAGGGGTTATGATGGAAGACGGCGAAGAAGAAGAGTACGATGAGAACTATGTGCCCCCTGAATACGGTGATGGTGTAATGGGGGGAGCTGGTGAAGATCAAGAGGAACCAGACGATGTGCCCAATGATGCTGCAACGGGTGAAGCTGCTTAAGATCAAGAGGAACCGGATGATGATCTCCGCCGGGTCATTGTCGATGCAAGGACGCAATGCGAAAGTCAAAAGGAGAAGCTGAAGTTCGATTGCATGTTAGAGGATCACAAAAAAGGGTTGTACCCCAATTACGAAGATGGCAACACAAAGCTCGGTACCGTACTGGAATTGCTGCAGTGGAAGGCAGAGAATGCTGTGGCTGACAAAGGATTTGAGAAGCTACTGAAAATATTGAAGAAGAAGCTTCCGAAGGATAACGAATTGCCCGACAGTACATACGCAACAAAAGAAGGTCGTATGCCCTCTAGGATTGGAGGTGCAGAAGATACATGCATGCCCTAATGACTGCATCCTCTACCGCGGTGCATACAAGGATCTGAACGCATGCCCGGTATGCGGTGCATTGCGGTATAAGATGAGACCAGATGACACTGGTGATGTTGACGGTGAGCCCGCCAGGAAGAGGGTTCCTGCGAAGGTGATGTGGGATGCTCCTATAATACCATGGATGAAACGTTTGTTCACAAACGGAGAGCATGCCAAGTTGATGCGATGGCACAGTGAGGACCGTAAGAAAGACGGGAAGTTGAGAGCACCCGCTGATGGGTCGCAGTGGAGAAAAATCGAGAGAAAGTACTGGAAGGAGTTTGCAAAGGACCCAAGGAACGTATGGTTTGCTTTAAGCGCGGATGGCATTAATCCTTTCGGGGAGCAGAGCAGCAATCACATCACCTGGCCCGTGACTCTATGTATGTATAACCTTCCTTCTTGGATGTGCATGAAACGGAAGTTCATTATGATGCCAGTTCTCATCCAAGGCCCTAAGCAACCCGGCAACGACATTGATGTGTACCTAAGGCCATTAGTTGAAGAACTTTTACAGCTGTGGAATGGAAACGGTGTACGTGCGTGTGATGAGCACAGACAGGAGGAATTTGACCTAAAGGTGTTGCTGTTCGTGACCATCAACGATTGGCCCACTCTCAGTAACCTTTCAGGACAAACAAACAAAGGATACCACGCATGCACGCACTGTTTAGATGACACTGAAAGTATATACCTGGACAAATGCATGAAGAATGTGTACCTGGGCCGTCGTTGATTTCTTCCGACCAACCATCAATGTCGAAAGAAAGGCAAGCATTTCAAAGGCGAGGCAGATCACCGGAAGAAGCCCGCCATGCGTACCGGTGATCACGTACTTGCTATGGTCAATGATTTACACGTAATCTTTGGAAAGGGCCCCGGTGCACTAGCTGTTCCGAATGACGTTGAGGGACACGCACCCATGTGGAAGAAGAAATCTATATTTTGGGACCTACCCTACTGGAAAGACCTAGAGGTCCGCTCTTCAATCGACGTGATGCACGTGACGAAGAACCTTTGTGTGAACCTGCTAGGCTTCTTGGGCGTGTATGGAAAGACAAAAGATACAGCTGAGGCACGGGAGGACCTGCAACGTCTGCGCGAAAAAGACGGCATGCCTCCGAAGCAGTATGAAGGTCCTGCCAGCTATGCTCTTACGAAAGAAGAGAAAGAAATCTTCTTTGAATGCCTGCTCAGTATGAAGGTCCCGACTGGCTTCTCGTCGAATATAAAGGGAATAATAAATATGCCAGAGAAAAAGTTCCAGAACCTAAAGTCTCATGACTGCCACGTGATTATGACGCAACTGCTTCCGGTTGCATTGAGGGGGCTTCTACCGGAAAACGTCCGATTAGCCATTGTGAAGCTATGTGCATTCCTCAATGCAATCTCTCAGAAGGTGATCGATCCAGAAATCGTACCAAGGCTAAGGAGTGATGTGGCGCAATGTCTTGTCAGTTTCGAGCTGGTGTTCCCACCATCCTTCTTTAATATCATGACACACGTCCTAGTTCATCTAGTCGACGAGATTGTCATTCTGGGGCCCGTATTTCTACACAATATGTTCCCCTTTGAGAGGTTCATGGGAGTCCTAAAGAAATATTTCCGTAACCGCGCTAGGCCAGAAGGAAGCATCTCCATGGGCCATCAAACAGAGGATGTCATCGGGTTTTGTGTTGACTTCGTTCCTGGCCTTAATAAGATAGGTCTCCCTAAATCGCGGTACGAGGGGAGACTGACTGGAAAAGGCACGCTTGGAAGGGACTCAATAATATGCAGGGACGGATATTCTTGGTCTCAAGCACACTACACAGTTCTACAGAACTCTTCCTTGGTGACCCCGTATGTCGATGAACACAAGAACAGTCTGCGCTCCAAACACCCGGAGCAGTGCGACGACTGGATTACATGTGAACTCATCAGGACTTTCAGCAGTTGGTTGGAAACACGTCTCAGAGGTGACAACACTGTTTGTGATGAGTTGTACTTGTTGTCCAGGGGACCATCTTTGACTGTATTGATTTACAAAGGATACAAGATAAATGAGAATACATTTTACACGATTGTCCAAGATCAAAAGAGCACCAACCAAAACAGTGGTGTCCGCTTTGATGCAACAACCGAGAGGGGAAATGAAACATATTATGGTTACATAGTGGACATATGGGAACTTGACTACGGACATGATTTTAAGGTCCCTTTGTTTAAGTGCAAATGGGTCAATCTGTCAGGAGGCGGGGTACAGGTAGACCCACAGTACGGAATGACAACAGTGGATCTGAAAAATCTTGGGTACACTGATGAACCGTTCGTCCTAGCCAATGATGTGGCACAGGTTATCTATGTGAAGGACATGTCTACCAGACCGAGAAAAAGAAAAGATAAGGAAGCGAATACATCATACGATGAGCCAAAGCACCACATAGTTCTTTCAGGAAAAAGGGACATCCTGGGAGTGGAGGGCAAGACAGACATATCTGAAGATTATGAAAAATTTCATGAAATTCCTCCCTTCAAAGTCAAGGCTGACCCAAGCATCCTGATACACGATGAAGATTATCCATGGTTACGGCGCAGTAAGCAAATGACACAAGCGAAGAAAAAGTGAAGACCCACAGTACGGAAATGATTTTAAGGTCCCTTTGTAACAGACGAGTATGATACCATTGTCCGTTTTGTACATGCACATGCTATGCCAACTTTTTCAGAGTTCATTTGAAAACTATGAATTTAGGTCGAATTTTCTCTACAGGTGCATATATGTTCATTTTTTTTAGTAAAGTTAACCACAAACTTGTGATTCACAAAAATTTCAATGAATTCAAATTTTAATTATTCAAATTTGAAAACTAATTGCACTAACAGAAAGTTTATAATTTTTCTAAAACTAATGGCACTAACAGAAAGAATTAAAAAATAAAGCAAAAAACAAAAGAAAATAAATAATGCAGAAAACAAAACAAAAAACTTGCAAAAAAATAAAAATAGCAACAATAAGTATTTTGTTGTAAGTAGAAACGAAATAAAATAAATAAAGCAACAAAGAAAACAAATAATTTCAAATTTAAACTATTCAAATTTGAATACTACTTGCACTAACAGAAAGTTTGTAATTGGTTTTACCTAAAGCAATAATATTCACAAAGAAACTCTAAATACAGCAAAAAACAGCAGAAAAGGAAGTAAAAAATAAAAAAAATGGGCGCTGCCCAGTGAGCTTGCAAGGCCTACAACCTAGGATGCAGCTGGACTATAAGGCCCAGCAAGCTCACAAGGCAGCTGATACGTCCAAAACGTATCTATAATTTCTGCTTGCTCCATGCCACTTTTGGGTGATATTGCTATGATATTCATACACTTCCATACACTTTTGATCATAATTGGACTAACTTACTAATCCAGTGCACCCCAGTGCCAGTTTCTGTTTTCGGCTGTTTTTGTATTTCAAGGTTTCACGTTTTGAGAACTGCCCAGAAAAATCCAGAAAATTTATATAAAAAATCAGCGATCCGGAAACAACACTGCGTCCAAAGGGCAGCCTGGGGGGGCCACAGGGGCTCCAGGCGCCCTGTGGGCGCGCCCCCCCTGGGCCGCGCCGGGGGGCGCCTGGGCCCCCCGAGGCTCCCCCGGTGCCCTACTTTGGCATATATTTAAATGGTCCTCCGTAACCCTCAGAACAGGAACTCTTTTCGCGATCCCATCTCTGTTCCGCCGCCGCCGCCGCTTCCAAGATCGGGAGCACCAGGAGAACTCTTCCCGGCACCCTGCCAGAGGGGAGGATCACCACCGGGAGCTTCTCCATCACCATGGACGCCTCCCGGATGACTCGTGAGTAGTCTCCCTTGGACCATGAGTCCATGACCAGTAGCTATGTGATGTTCTCATCCCGTTCTTGTGCTTCACTAATTAGTCCTCGTGAGCTGCCCTACATGATCGAGGCACCTATGTAATCCTTATGCTGTTGCTATGTTGAGTTTGCTGGGATCCGATGGATTATGAGATTATGTTCAGATTGATCTTGAGTAATATATTTGATTCACCTCTTTTATATTTTAGTTCATAAGTAATTCTTGCATGTTCTCCGTTGTTATTTATTGCTTTGGCCGAGTAATAGGTAGTGACTCCAAGAGGGAACGTTATGCTCGATTGTGGGTTCATGCCCCTCGATGACTAGCTTGAGTGATAGAAACATGAGTCTAGGGGATGTGCTGTTGCCACAAGGGGGCAAACAAACGGTGCTTGTGCCCGCGGGTGCAAGGATTGTTTACTTTACGCAAAGTTCTTTTAATGCAGTTGTCTGTTGCATTGAGTTTACACTATGGGTGGGACTCGCAACTTAATACCAGCGAGATGTTCTGGATAGATATCTCAAGGTGGATGATTAGTAGTAGATATTGATGGATTTCTGTCTACTTACTTTGGCGTACCGCCCATGCTTTGAACCTCAACCTTTCGTGCAATGTAGTCAGCATTGGTTTGCGTTCGTGGTCCTGTCAATTGCCCAGCTGTAATTTGTTTACCTCACATAGTTGTTTTATCGTCTTTTGGGAGACAGACATCACTAGTGAACATCATGAGACTCCGGTCCATATTACCATCATTGATCACATCCACTATTTACTTTTCGCTGTTTACTTACTATTGCAAAACACTATCTATCACTACTATCATATTGCTTTTAACCCTTTGTGAACTACAAGGCCGGAGAGATTGACAACCTCTCTGTACTCGTTGGGAGCAAAGTTATTTGTATCTGTGTGCAGGTCCACGTTGATTGCTAATTGCGCCGTTAGCAATTGACACCTACTTGTTGAACCTAGGAGTCTCTGGGGATTCGATCCTTGGCATCTTTGCTAGTGGAAAACACTTCTACTTACTGCATCTTACACCTTCCACTTGGGGTAACCAACGAGGGGTTCGAAGCCCATCAAGGAGTATTTTCTGGCGCCGTTGCCGGGGACTCCACTCTTCAGGATAGGGGAGTTGCATGCTATCTTTTACCTTTACTTTTTAGTCTTGTTAGTTTACCTTTCATTTTTGCTTTAGTTCCTTTTATCGAAAATCACAAAAAATAGTTATCTTGCTTGCTTGCTACTATGGGTTCCACCGAGAACACCAAGTTGTGTGACTTCACTAGTCACAACAACGATGACTTTATCAGCACACCTATCACTACACCTGCCACTTCAGCACCTTCATATGAAATTAAACCTGCTTTACTGAACTTAGTCATGAGAGAACAATTCACCGGTGCTGGAGATGATGCTGCTTTACATTTGAACAACTTTGTAGAACTTTGTGATATGCAAAAGTACCAAGAAATAGATGGTAATATTGTTAAGCTTAAGCTTTTTCCTTTCTCTTTGAGAGGAGGAGCTAAAATTTGGTTTCAGTCTTTGCCTAGAAATAGCATAGATTCATGGGACAAGTGCAAAGATGCTTTTATCGGAAAATACTATCCACCTGCTAAAATTATCCAACTTAGAAGTAACATAATGAATTTTAAACAATTGGATAATGAACACGTTGCCCAAGCTTGGGAACGTATGAAGTCTCTTATCAAGAACTGCCCTACTCACGGTTTGACTACTTGGATGGTTATCCAAACTTTTTATGCAGGCTTGAACTTTACCTCGCGGAACTTGTTAGATTCGGCCGCGGGAGGAACTTTTATGTCAACTACACTTGGTGCTGCCACAAGATGATGACCAACTATTCCCAATGGCACACCGAACGCGCTCCAACAGGTAGGAAGGTAAACTCTGTCGAGGAGATTTCCTCCCTTAATGAAAAAGTTGACTTGATCATGTCTCTACTTTCGAAGCAATCTACTGTTGATCCTCGTGATGTTCCTTTAAATTCTTTGATTGCTCAAGAACAAGTAGATGTGAACTTTATCTCTAGAAACAATTTTAACAACAATGCTTATAGGAGTAACTTTGGTAACAATTCTAGACCGTTCCCCTCTAACTCTTATGGGAACAACAATGCTTATCCTAGTACCAAGAACTCCAATATTGAACTAGAGACCATGCTTAGAGATTTCATCACTACCCAAAAAGCCTTTAATAAGAATGTAGAAGAGAAACTACATAAACTAGATGATCTTTCTTTTAAGGTAGACCACTTAGCCAATGAGGTAAAATTGCTAAAAATTGAAACTTCTCCTCTTAAGGAGAGGGAAGTCATCCCTATTAATGCTACTCAAGTACAAATTAATGAAAATATTAGGATGATGCACTAGTAGAAAACAGGGCATTGGTCCAGCCCATTAGCCCCGGTTCAATCTAGAACCGGGACCAATGGGGGTACTGGACCCGGTTCGTTAGCCCAGGGGGCCGGCCGGGCCACGTGGGCCATTGGTCCCGGTTCGTCTGGACCTATTGGTCCCGGTTGGAGCTAAAAACCGGGACCAATGGCTCTTGCTCCTGGCCCACCACTATTAGTCCCGGTTTGTTTTATGAACCGGGACCAAAGGCTCCCCTTTAGCCCCGGTTTGTAGCACCAACCGGGACCAGTGAGTTGCCTATATAAACCCCCTCACTCAAGAGCAGAGCTCACTGCTCTGTTTTTTTTCTGGCCGAGGGGGAGAGGGGTTAGTGGTGCTCTAGCTCACCTCCTATGCACACAACATGTTCGGTGGAATGCCCGAGCCACACTAGTTAAGCTTTTCTCCTCTCGAAGCTCTATTTTCTTCGAGATTTGTCTAGGTTTAGCGGTCCGTCACGTCCCGCCCCCGTCTTCGCCGCCGTCGATCGCCCCCGCCGATCTCGTCACCGGCACCACCGTGGTGAGCCTCTTGTTATGTCCATGCTTTTCTTACTTTTATTATTGCTTTAGATAGATATTTGTCTAATTTTCTTACGTTTATTATTGCTTGTTATTATATAGTGCGATGGTTTTGATATCCGCCCACGTGGGCCCTCGTCCGGTCTACGATTCGGATGTGGTATATTATCTTTAATTTATAACTATTTGTTTTAGTGCTTATGATAGTTATGCCGACCAACCTGACATGCATAGATGTTTTATTATGTCTAGGAGGTAGTTGAACTGGAAATTCCAACCGACCCTCTTGTGGAGAGGTTAAATTTAGTTGAAGAGGAAAACATTTCGTTAAAGAAAAAATTGGAAAAAATGGAGGAGGAGAAGATGGAATTGGAGTTGCATGTTGCGGAAGTTATCGATGATCACAAGATCAAGATGGAACCTATTGTCGAGAGGTTAAATTTAGTTGAAGAAGAAAAAACTGTTTAGATGACACTGAAAGTATATACCTGGACAAGTGCAGGAAGAATGTGTACCTGGGCCATCGTCGATTTCTTCCGACCAACCATCAATGTCGAAAGAAAGGCAAGCATTTCAAAGGCGAGGCAGATCACCGGAAGAAGCCCGCCATGCGTACCGGTGATCACGTACTTGCTATGGTCAATGATTTACACGTAATCTTCGGAAAGGGCCCCGGCGCACTAGCTGTTCCGAATGACGATGAGGGACACGCACCCATGTGGAAGAAGAAATCTATATTTTGGGACCTACCCTACTGGAAAGACCTAGAGGTCCGCTCTTCAATCGACGTGATGCACGTGACGAAGAACCTTTGCGTGAACCTGCTAGGCTTCTTGGGCGTGTATGGAAAGACAAAAGATACAGCTGAGGCACGGGAGGACCTGCAACGTTTGCACGAAAAAGACGGCATCCCTCCGAAGCAGTATGAAGGTCCTGCCAGCTATGCTCTTACGAAAGAAGAGAAAGAAATCTTCTTTGAATGCCTTCTCAGTATGAAGGTCCCGACTGGCTTCTCGTCGAATATAAAGGGAATAATAAATATGGCAGAGAAAAAGTTCCAGAACCTAAAGTCTCGTGACTGCCATGTGATTATGACGCAACTGCTTCCGGTTGCATTGAGGGGGCTTCTACCGGAAAACGTCCGATTAGCCATTGTGAAACTATGTGCATTCCTCAATGCAATCTCTCAGAAGGTGATCGATCCAGAAATCGTACCAAGGCTAAGGAGTGATGTGACGCAATGTCTTGTCAGTTTCGAGCTTGTGTTCCCACCATCCTTCTTCAATATCATGACACACGTCCTAGTTCATCTAGTCGACGAGATTGTCATTCTGGGGCCCGTATTTCTACACAATATGTTCCCCTTTGAGAGGTTCATGGGAGTCCTAAAGAAATATGTCCGTAACCGCGCCAGACCAGAAGGAAGCATCTCCATGGGCCATCAAACAGAGGATGTCATCGGGTTTTGTGTTGACTTCATTCCTGGCCTTAATAAGATAGGTCTCACTAAATCGCGGTACGAGGGCAGACTGACTGGAAAAGGCACGCTTGGAAGGGACTCAATAATATGCAGGGACGGTTATTCTTGGTCTCAAGCACACTACACAGTTCTACAGAACTCTACATTGGTGACCCCGTATGTCGATGAACACAAGAACAGTCTGCGCTCCAAACACCCGGAGCAGTGCGACGACTGGATTACACGTGAACACATCAGGACTTTCAGCAGTTGGTTGGAAACACGTCTCAGAGGTGACAACACTGTTTGTGATGAGTTGTACTTGTTGTCCAGGGGACCATCTTCGACTGTATTGATTTACAAAGGATACGAGATAAATGGAAATACATTTTACACGATTGTCCAAGATCAAAAGAGCACCAACCAAAACAGCGGTGTCCGCTTTGATGCAACAACCGAGAGGGGAAAGGACATATATTATGGTTACATAGTGGACATATGGGAACTTGACTACGGACATGATTTTAAGGTCCCTTTGTTTAAGTGTAAATGGGTCAATCTGTCAGGAGGCGGGGTACAGGTAGACCCACAGTACGGAATGACAACAGTGGATCTGAAAAATCTTGGATACAATGACGAACCGTTCGTCCTAGCCAATGATGTGGCACAGGTTATCTATGTGAAGGACATGTCTACCAGACCGAGAAAAAGAAAAGATAAGGAAGCGAATACATCATACGATGAGCCAAAGCGCCACATAGTTCTTTCAGGAAAAAGGGACATCCTGGGAGTGGAGGGCAAGACAGACATGTCTGAAGATTATGAAAAGTTTCATGAAATTCCTCACTTCAAAGTCAAGGCTGACCCAAGCATCCTGATAAACGATGAAGATTATCCATGGTTACGGCGCAATAAGCAAATGACACAAGCGAAGAAAAAGTGAAGAGTTATTTCCGCAACTATTATGATGATACCATGCCAACTTTGTAACAAACGAGTATGATACCATTGTCCGTTTGTACTATTCAAATTTCAATACTACTTGCACTAACAAAACAAAACAAAACAAAACAAACTTGAAAAATAAATAGCAACAATAAGTATTTTGTTGTAAGTATAAACAAAATAAAATAAATAAAGCAACAAAGAAAATAAATAAAGAAAGTACAATAAATAAAGCAACTCTAAATACAGCAAAAAACAACTTAGAAATAAACAAAGAAAATAAAATAAATAAAGCAACTCTAAATACAGCAAAAAACAATTTAGAAATAAATAGCAACAATAAGTATTTTGTTGTAATTAAGTATAAACAAAATAAAATAAATAAAGCAACAAAGAAAATAAATAAAGCAACTCTAAATACAGCAAAAAACAACTTAGAAATAAACAAAGAAAATAATGAAAGTTTATAATTTTTGTGACCTAAAAGGAAAAAGAAATCACTAAAACACTATGAGTATTTAGTTCTAAGTAGAAATGAAAAAATAAATAGAAAAAAAGAAAAAAAAATCCACCTACTGGGCCATCACGGCCTGAATACGACTAGAAACCCAACCATGGGCCAGGATTCAGGCCCGCAGCAGGCCCAGTAGGCCCACAGGCATTGCAGTGTCGATTTAGGCCCGTAAGCCTGCAATTCAAATGAGTTCGATAGGAGAGAGGCAGCGCAGCTTATAAACTGGTGCTGGCCTCTCTCAACTAGCGAGGTGGGACTAAACTTCCCACCGCACCGCGCCAGCAAGGCCTTTGGTCCCGGTTGCTGCCACCAACCGGGACTAAAGGGTGGCATTAGTCCCGGTTGCTACCACCAACCGGGACTAAAGGCGCCTCCTTCCCGCCCTTTGGGCTGCTGAAAAGGGACCTTTAGTCCCGGTTGGTGGCAGCAACCGGGACTAAAGGGGGCTATTAGTCCCGGTTTGTGCCAAGAACCGGGACTAATATTCCTCCTATATAAGCAGGACTTGCGAAATTTTCGTCAGTTTCTTCTTCTTCCCAGCCCCCGTCGATCTGCTCCGTCCCCGTCGCCGTCGCCGTCGCCCCCGTCGCCCCGTCGCCGTCGCCCCCGACGCCGCCTCGTCGCTCCGCCCCGCGCCGTCGCCGCGCCCCGCGCCGTCGCCCCGCCCCGCGCCGTCGCCGCTCCCCCCGGCCGGCCCGTCGCCCCGCGCCGCCGCGCGCCCCGCCTTGCCGCCGTCGCGCCGCCGCGCCCCGACGCCGCCTCGTCGCCGCCCCGCCCCGCCGCCGTCGCGCCGCCCAGCCCTGCCGATGTGAGGGCCGGCTCCCTTTTTTTTATATGTTTAATATATATTGCTGTATATATATATATAGTTGCTGTGTATATATATGTATATATGTGTATATTTTTTTTTCTTAGGAATTTTCTTAGGAAATTGCAGTATATATAGTTGCTGTATATAGTTGCTGTATATATATAGTTGCTGTATTTATATGTATGTGTATATCTTTTTTTTTCTTAGGAATTTGCTAAATATATATGTTAAATATATTTTTATGTGTATATAAATATATATTTTCTTAGGAAGTTGCTGTATATATGTGATGTGTGTATATGTGATGTATATATATGTGTATGTGGCTATATAGTTTTTTGTTTATATATGGTAAATATATATAGAAAGTTTTATATATGCAAAAGTTACAAATTTAGAAAAAGAAGGATAGGAAAGAAGAAAATAAGAAAGAGGAAAGAAAGAAGAAGAGGAGAGGAAGAAGAGGAGAAATAAATAAGCAGAAGAAAAAAAAGAAAAAAAGAGGAGAAGAAGAAAGGAATAGAGGAGAAAATTCTTCTCCTCTATTCCTTTCTTCTTCTCCTTTTTTTTTCTTTTTTTTTCTTCGATCTTCTCCTCTAGCGGTTCCTTTTTTCTTCTTCTTCCT
>LR738711.1:9434219-9444778 GCA_902687465.1 Secale cereale
AAGCTACAATTTAGATACCCGAAAGTAAGTACTATATAGTAGCATGTTCCGCGCGTGCATCTCCTATATCTTGATTCAAGCGCTAGTTTCATCAATACCAATTTGGCATTCTTGCTTATCAGTTTGATTGACCTCTATTTCTTGTAAAGTGGTTGTGGCAGGAACCCGGGAATGATTATTGTGGATACTACATTTGCGAGTCCATCCGCCACACGACCTGTGAGCGGGGCTACACTGATGAACAATTTGAAGTGCGTAAGAAATCAATAATATTCACAAATTTATAGCATCATTTCATGTATTGACCCCCTACTTCAAATTAGATGTTTCGGATGCGGGATGAACTCCTAACACCAGATCGACTGCGAGCAATTCAAGAGGAATTGGCGGCATTCTTCCTTGAACACGTGATCGCTGAAGACGGAGAATACTATGTGGACCATGCATCCATGTGTTAGGAGATTATTTTTGTAAGAGATAATTGTTGTATATATGTGCCCGGTAGTGTCAGATAGATATACGAGAACTTGTTGTTCGACCAATCTCTCGGAGAAGGAGAGGTCGTCGATATTACTTCTCTCTGTATGCATATATATATATATA
Organism: Secale cereale; assembly: GCA_902687465.1. Taxonomy (NCBI): domain Eukaryota; kingdom Viridiplantae; phylum Streptophyta; class Magnoliopsida; order Poales; family Poaceae; genus Secale; species Secale cereale. The sequence goes on from LR738711.1 coordinate 9,434,823, forward strand.
TGTTGATTATACGATCTTCTGTTTCCTTCGTTTGCTTAGTAGCTAGCAGCTAGCTAGCTAGCTAGCGTGACTCTAGTCCTCTCTATATACGTATGTGTAGTATGTAGCGTCGACCAAGCACGGACATAAGAGAGAACACTTCTCTCTATTAATTAGCTAGCTAACACAATATATGAAACACCTAAATTAACCCCCCAAAACCTAAAACCCCCCCTCCCCTTTCAAAAAAAAAAACAAAAACCACAGCCACAGAAATGCTGACGCGTGGAAGCCTTTTGGTCCCGGTTGGTACCACCAACCGGGACTAAAGCCCCTCCTGCCTGGACTCAGTGCACAGGCCACGTGGACACCCTTTTGCCCCGGTTCTGGATTGAACCGGGACTAAAGGGTCAGAGTATTAGTACCGACCCTGTTGCCCCGGTTCCAGAACCGGGGCTAAAGGCCCAAATGAACCGGGTCTGATCCCCCTTTATCTACTAGTGATGGCTAAGCTAAAAGAAAGATGGGCTAGAGAAAGGGAGGAAGAGGGAAGGATTAAGAGCCTTCCTACCCACCACATTGTTGCTACTATCCAAGTTATTGAGGATGTTCACACTCTTAGCACCCAATGTACTCCTGGTCCTAATGGACCTATTAATGGTGATGCTAAAACTATAGAAACTACCAACCAAGTGAACCTGAAAGACACCACTACCACTTTACTTGATGCTCGTGACCTTGATTTTGATAATTGCACTCTTACCGAAGTTATTGATTTCCTTCACAAGATGTCTAGAGATCCCTGCACTAGCACGCTTAACCTTGCCTTCACAGAGCATATCACTAATGCTCTCATCAAAGCTAGGGAGGAGAAACTTAGAGTAGAAGCCTCCATACCTAGAAAGCTAGAAGATGGTTGGGATCCTATGATAAAAATTTATTTGAATGACTTCTATTGTTATGCATTATGTGATATTGTAGCTAGTACTTCTATTATGCCCAAAAGACTATATGATATGCTTAAATTGAAACCTTTTGATTCTTGTTCTTTTGGTAATGTCCGTCTCGTTGATTCTTCCATAAAGAAACCTTTGGGGAGGATCGATGATGTTCTTATTTTTGTCAATGATAATTATGTGCCCGTTGATTTCACTATTATGGATATTGAATGTGATCCTTCTTGTCCAATTATTTTGGGACGTCCCTTTTTGCGCACCGTTGGTGCTGTCATTGACATGAAAGAGGGTAATATAAAATTTCAGTTTCCTCTCAAGAAAAGGATGGAACACTTCCCTCGAAAGAAGATCAAGTTACCTTTTGAGTCCGTTGTACGGGCTAGCTATTCTTTTACTCTTGATAAAACTTGATCTATGCATTATGCCTAGCTTAAAGGCATAAAAGAAAGCGCTTTTGGGAGGCAGCCCACATGAATAAATTTTTTGCTTTTGTTGTGTCTTGATGTTGTTTACTGCTGTAGCATCATCATTGTATCTTTGCTTTTCATATTTGTGCCAAGTATAGCCTCCGATTGCTAGAAAGTTCAAAAGTTATGAGGTGCTGTCCAGGAAACAGATTCTGTCCTTGGATAGAAAAATTCGTATAAAATCACCAGATCATCTTTGTGGTCTGAATTTTTTCGACAGCGTTCTCTATATAATTGTATTTCGTGCGTCAGTTCTGAGTTTTTTGATTTGAGTTGCAGAAGTATCCCGAACAGATCAATTACTGCCTGCTGTTCTGTTTTTCACAGATTCTGTCCTGTTTTGCCTTACCTTCACTTTGCAAATTAAGAACTTGCTTTTCCTTTGCAAAGACCTTTTGGCAATCTTGAGAAACAGTAGAACTTCAAGAATATCCTTATTTCCAGCAAGGTATAATTATTTTATTAAGGGTACTAACCTCGCTAATCAGATTATGATGGGTTATGTATGAAGGGAGTTTTCAAGTGTGCGAGGGAAGATGATAAAAAGATTCAGGAGTGTCAAGCGCTCAAGCTTGGGGATGCCCCCGTGCACCCCCAAGAAATATTCAAGGAGACTCAAGCGTCTAAGCTTGGGGATGCCCCCGTGCATCCCCTTCTCCATCAACGCTATCAGTTCGTCTTTCGTTTCGCTATATTTTTATCACTTCATGTGTTATGTGCTATGCTTGGAGCGTCTTGCTTTTAGTTTTCTTTTTAGTTTTTCATAACGAGTCGGAACCCATCATTCCTTTATGTGGGAGAGAAACACGCTCCACCTCTACCTAGAACATTACATAGAATTTTCATGTCTATCTATGCTGTGTATGTTCTTTGTCTTTTAATAGCTACTATCGTGCTCTGCTCTTAGTATTCATGCTTATCTTTTCAAGAGCTTTTATTTAGTTGGTTGCTTGAACTCTCTTTAATTACCATGCTCACTTTATTAAGAGAGTTTGCTTCCGTTGCATGGGTTAATGTGTCTATGATAAAGATGCTACTTTCATGATGGTGTTTAGTAGTTCAGGTTTTCTTTTGATTAATCTCAAATACCTGGGGGGTTCCCAATGTGTTATTGGAGTACCAACTTGGTTTGTTTGCCTATGATATGGTATGGTTTAGTAATATCTTCCTTCGAGAATTTATTTCGATTGACTTGGCGTATGCTCACGCATATTCAAGGCTGTAAAGAAAGTCTGTCAAGCCTTGATGATCTTTTGTTTCTAAGTAGTGATATAACTACCATGCCTGATTCAATATTGCTTTGTCGCTCTACATGATTATGACCGTCATTGCTCTCTTAGTTGGTCCCTCCCAGTCTTTTGCTAACCTCCACCTGCACTAAGCAAATTAACCATGCAATACATAGCTCATGGGTAAGTAGCCTAAAAACTATTGTGGTAAAGAATATGTTGCTTATGTATCTTATTTCTTATAAGTTGCTTGCTGAGCGGTAACCATGTTTCTGGGGACGCCATCAACTGTCACAATTTTGTTGAATATCATGTGAGTTGCTATGCATGTTCGTCTTGTCTGAAGTAAGGGTGATTTACCGTGGGTTGAATTAATATGCATATTTTTAGAGAAGAACATTGGGCCGCCAACCAAAGCCATGCATCATGGTGGAAGTTTTAGCTTGGACCTTAATCCTCAATCTCTCATGAGAATATGCTTATGCATTAAAGAGGAGTCCATCATCTCACTACTAGGAAAAGGCCTATTAATGGCGCACCTAATTTGGCCATTAATGGCGCATTAGTGGTGCGCCATTACTAGCACGCCATTAGTATCTGGTACACTAATGGCGCATCCAGGGTGCGCCATTAGTGTGCACCTTAGTGCGCCATTAGTAAGCCTCCCAGGGGCCAGGTGCTATGGCATACTAATGGCGCACTAAGTATGATGCGCCATTAGTATTATCCGCATAGTAATGGCGCACTGCGTGTCAATGCGCCATTACTATGCTTTGGCATACTAATGGCGCACTGCCAGTTAATGCGCCATTACTATGCTTTGGCATACTAATGGCGCACTTTCCTCTGATGCGCCATTAGTATGAATATTAGGGTTTTTTTAATATTATTTTTCGGTTTTTTTTGCACCGATTACAAAATGTATAATTGCACAGAATATAGACAGCACACATCAACAACACATTCATCGAATACAATAGAAGATTAATCTCTGAATACAATTCATCATATTAGTCTCCGAATACAATTCATCGATCATATTAGTCTCCGAATTGAAAAGACCGAACAAAGATAGAACAATATATTACAAGTATCGAGATCGCGAGTAGCGAGTTTGTCTTCGCATTACAAGTCGATATCGATCATCTAAACTACCATCACATAGAAGAGAGCTGCGGTCGTCACGATGAGCATCATCACGATGAAACTCGTCTTCATCCGGTTCCTCCAACGCTCCCTCCCCTCTCCCGCTAGATAGCGGGCGTATCTAGATTCGGCCTCGGCCCTAGTGGTGTACCCTTTGTAACTGTTACCGCTGAATCGGTGAACCTGTCTCCGACACTCCTCCCAGTCGTCGTAGACTCCGGGAACCTTACCCTTGTACACGACATACGACGGCATCGCTATATATATGCACTAGCCAAACGAAACGTTAGTATCAATTCACAGACAATTCATAAGCAATATATAAGTATGCAACAGAACGATCGAAAGAGAAAAGCAAGACATTAATAGCATCGATTACATCTAAGTTGAACGACTCTCGAAACCAAAGAGACATACTAAAAGTTCATTAAAGTTTAATTACAACAAGAGCCAATCGATGTTTCAGAACTAGACACAGCATCACTGCTTTCGACTCGACTCAATGCACCGGAGCATGGATGAAGCCGCCGTCTATCGTGGGAGTCATGAAATCACGGGCGTTGTCAGCCTGCATTTGTAGCATTGTGTCGATGTCACTGTTCGACGGTTGATTCCTGAGGTAGAACAGCCCCGAGGTACAAAGGACATCTTGATGGATGATTTCCGCAAACTCCGACTGGATGCGAAAGAAATCTTGTCTGATGTCCGCGTTCTGGATTGCCGACACGCGCGCGGCCCAATCTTTGAGCTTACTCGGTAGCAGAAGTTGATGATGGTCCCGTACGATCGCCCGCATGTGATGGATGGCGTAGTAGGGACCCTTCTGACCGCCAGGCGGCTGCTTGATGCAGCAGAACGTCGTGTTGTGGGAGAACACGTGCTTGCCGTACTTACGAGTTGTCCTGGTGAAGGTGCCTCCAGATTTGGCGTAGCCGGCGAGAACATCATCAAGAACCTTCTTGACATTTGTGTAGTCTACAGCCGACTTACGGTCCGGGTCGAAATACGTGGCCATGGAATATTTGGGGCTTAGTAGGATGAGCGTGCACTGTGTGTCACTGCAGAAAACACGGAATGTTAAAAGAAGAACGATCGAAATCTAAGAATTCATATGTTACGGGGCGGTTGAGGCGGAGGACTTACTCGGGAAAGTAAGGCACGAGGAAGTTATCCTTATCTCGGTTTGCCAGAATGACGCCTCCGAGGTAAGAACTCGCGACTTGCCGGTCCCCAGCGCTGCCCAAGATCTTGGCACGCATGTAGAAGGGGTCTACTATCACGATGTCCGGGGTCTTGTCGCGAATGATCCGCATCTCCATACTCAGCGAAAATAGCCGAACGAAGGTGTAGTGCAGCGGATGAAGGTTCAACATAGCGTGGATGTCATCAAACCGCAGCACGATCGTACCCCCGATGGAGTTATCCACAAAGCCCTTGCCCTCCGGCACCTTGGCCGCGAAAACCGGGTACGCCTCATCCTTCTGTGTGAGACGCCGCTTCTCCAAAGAAAGAACACTGTCATGCAGACTCCGCATGGCACCGGTTGCAGCATCGAGCATATTTGTCGGTAGCATCGGCCTACCCGCCACATGCACCCTCCTCATTACATCCTCAGGTGAAGGTGGCCCGTCCTGAGCACGGATCGTACTCGGTGCCGGCTGGCTCGCACCCTTGTTAGTTTTTCTTTTGCGTGCCTTCTTCTTGATCTCCATAATTGGGACCGAGTTCTGCTCAGAGACAACCTTCTTTAGTGTGTTGGGGCTGATCATATTTCGCACCTCGCCTATCTGAGGCTCGGTGAAATCGGCAGCTGGAGGCGTCTCCTGAGAGCTGAACGGCAGACGACGCCTGTTGCAACTTGGCTTCTCCGCGGTACCGGCTTGATCGCGCACGTCTTTTGTTGGGTTGGGTTCTTGAGAAGGAGCCCCCATGAAGTCGTCACCGTACCCATGATCGGCAAAGTAATGATCGACGTTGGCAAATGTATCGTCGTCGTCGTCCTGATCCTGTGCCATATGCATGTTTGGATCCAGTGGCATAGGGATGTCCGGCACCGTTGCGGCGGACTTGCCATGGGGACGACTTGGCGCCGGCACGACTGGCGGTGTTGTCTTTGGTGTGGTTTCCCCCGCCCCCAAACGAATCTGGCTCTTCGGCCAAAGCAGGGGCCAACTCAGGCAGGCGCTGAGGGTCATGACGTCATCATCGTCGGCCCCGACGGGTCGAATCGGAGGTAACACGTCGTCGCAGCCTGGCAGCACCCGAACCAGTTGAACCCTAAACAAGTTGGGTGGCATCTGGGTACCGTGGAACAAGGGCTGGCCCGGTTGACGATTTTGCCCTTGGCGACATCGACCAACTCATTGTTCACGAAGTGCAGTAGAGTGCACGGAACGTCGGCGGCGCCCTGCGAAAATATGTAGGGCGTCAAGGATGCCCAGTCAAAGGCAAGGAGATGAAGTCCTCGGCCGAGAGAGGCTTAATTAGTTACCGTGATGATGGCGTCGAGCTCGGCTAATGTCGAGGCACCGCCAACGGCGGGCGTGCAGTTGACGGAGGGGCCGCTTGCTGCAGAGGTGCCGGCCGGTGTACACACGGGTGCATTAAGCTCCCGTGCCGGCGTCGGAGACACCAATGCCGCCTCCGCCGAAGACACCAATGGCCCCGCCATCTCGTTCTGCGAGTTGCTGGCCGTGAAGCTGGGAATCGGGGGCGGCCCCTGTTGGCCGCCAGCAATCCACGCACTCAACCCCTCGATCAAGCTAGGCACAATGGCGGTGATCGTCGCTCCGAGCTGTTGTTGCACTTGCTCTTGGACAATCTCCGGAATCCGCGCCACCTGTGCCTTGAGTTCTTGAACCTCGCGCGCCTGGCTTTCCGAGCTGGTCTTTTTCTCCTTTCGCCCACCAGCGTTATAGTATGACGACCATTTTGTCGACAAGCCTTTGCCGGCCACACGACCAGCTGACGTCGGCTTCTCGAGCTTATCCTTGTTCTTCATTACATTCAACGCCCTATTTAGAGTCGTGTCCCAAGGGCCGCTCTTAGTCGACCCCGCGCTACAGCTTTCAGTCGCCTGCGGAAGGAATGTGAATCATTTAGAAATTTGGCTTCATTAATTAGAATGCAACCATATGGAGCTAATTACGCGGGGGTGTATTCCTTACCAGAACAAGCTCAAGCGCCCTGGTCTTCGGATCCGTGGTCAGCTCCTTTGTTTTCGGGTCCTTCTTGTACCGGGCCCTGATAAAGTTCCTGGTCTGCTTGTCATCGTATTTATCGAAGAGGGGCGGTAGGCCTTGCTCGGCACGGTCCGCCTCCTCCTTGTCCCATATAGGCTCCGCCACTCTGTAACCGCCGGGACCGAGTGTGTGTTCCCCTAAGTTGAGCTCCCGCATTTCTTTCCCCCACTGACTTGATTCGGAGTGTGAGGCGCTCGAGCAAGTGATCTTGAATTCGTTGTAGTCATCTTCGGTGATCGAAGGATGTTTCTGCTTGATCGTCTCATAACTCTCACCTTTCTTGATCATTATCTTCACATTGGTTTTCCAAGTAGACAGGGCCTTGCTCATCTTCGTGAGGGCAGCATTGTTCACTTTATTCCCTTTGAGGCTTGTGTTATCAAATTGAGCGGGGAACTTGTATCGTTCGTGCAGCTTCGTGAAGAGGAGGTTGCGGTAATTCGCGTTGTCAGGATGCCTCAGGTTCTCGCTGTTGATCGAGACGGTGCTCCGGAAAATGCACCCGAGCTGAATCGAGTACCCCTTGACTATTCGTTCGGGCGCCGTTGGATTCCCGTCGGGGTCCACTTCAGTAAATTCCTCCTTGAGGGTGCGGAGCACGGTCGGGCGCCGTTCCGTTGCCTCTTCGGTTGGCTGCCATCTGTGCGTGCGCCGCCATCATCAGTGGTGGCATTCTCGGCGGCACCATCAGTGGTGGCATCAGTGGGGTCATCCTCCGCGGCACCATCAGTGGTCTCAGGATCGGTGTGGAAGGCGGCGTCCTCATACAAGTGAGGTTGTTCCTCCATCTCCTGGGACAGCTCCCAGAATGCCTTCCCGCCCGAACCGCCGGCCTCATCGTTGTTGGCCATGTTTCTCTCTAAATAGGAACAAAGTTTGGTCAAAAAGTTGGTTATTGTCAAGGAACAAGATCATGGTCTCATCATTTAGGGTTTGTCGACACCGGGGCATCCTAAAAGCTAAGATTTTATAATTGAGGGTTTTTCGACGCCGAGGCACCCTAAAAGCCTAAGCTTTCATCATTTCGGTTTTTATCGACACCGAGGCACCCTAAAAGCCAAGGTTTTATAATTAATGGTTTGTTGACACCGAGGCATCCTAAAAGCTAAGCTGGGCCTAATCACTTGGCTCTATTGCCGTCTATGGTTTAATGCAGGTAGAATAAAGGGGCACTTGATCCTACTTAATTAACTACTAAGATACCCCGGCCCATGGATTAGTCACAAGTACCCCATATGTCCTATTTTTTAGCAAAGTCATGCTAAAATTCACGGAAAATTTCAGCATGACCTTTGCTGAAAATAGGACATATGGAGTACCCGAATTTGCCGGAACGGAAGTTAATCGACATTCCAGCAAACTCAAGGGCCTCTCGGGGTACCTGCAAAACTATCACGACACGATGGCCGAAGATAAAACGCAGCCAAAATACCACTGGCATATTACAATTATTGTTTCCGCGCTATTACGCAGATTCAGGTTGCCGCAACTATCACAAATCCAACCGTAAATTTCAGTGAAGATAGTTCACCTTCTATGTGTACATGACAAGAGCAGATCATAAGATAATACTACACCAAATGTGCATAACAGCATCCGTTTACAAAGGAAGCTCATACATTCGATTTCAGGCTCTGTTACCAAAATATTGCAGTAATCTGGACAGGACCTCACATTTTACAGACAAGAGTTTTAACAAGATAGTCATTTGCATCAAAATAAGATGCCAGATTGTGGAAAGACCCACGAGCAACATTTTCCCAAGATTTCTCCTATATTCTAAGGATGCCATATGACGCTCTAACCAAGATTCAGATAATGTACGTCAAGTTCAGTAATCTCGAGCAAACATTCAGCTTAACTTCCCCTATAACGCCATTCATCTACACTGAAAACTGATACATGTTGGCATCAAGATTTATAACCAAAATATGACAGTCAGCAACCACTGCCAAGACATTAGACATGATCCCCACATTTTTCACTTGCAGCAAAAGTGCAAAACATGCCATCAAACCAAACAGAAGAATCAACTAGCACTGAACAAGAACAAGATAATCAATTAGCAAGCCGGGAAAATCCTCCTAATTGGTACAGTATAGCAGCATCTCTTGTCTCTATAAACCAAACAGAAGAATCAACTAGCATTCAACTACACTTGACTAATGTGTTTGAAAACAAATTAAGAAAAATTGAAGAATCGATCACTACAAAAAAATGAAGAAGACACAACTAGAACCGGTACAGTATAGCAGCATCTCTTCTCTCTATAAACACAAATCAAATCCACAGACATACAGACAGCTATAACACAAGTTAACATTTCTCCAGCCATACATATATATGCTACACAAGTTAACACAAGTTTGCACGCTGTTTTTTTTTCAGTTCATTGGCTGCAATTAAACATTTCCATGACAGGTTTATTTACTAAAGTAGCAGCATACCGACGAAATTTCTCAGCTAAATATCAAAACATTTTAAAGATTACTACTAGCATCTTGGTTGTGCTTTGTGGTAGAACAACCGAGGCCAGAAGAGTCATTCATCTATTCATCCTCCTAATTTTGCCAAACAAAAACCCTAGTGATGCAAATCAAATGGGGAGGGGATGAACTAACCGAGAAGAGGTAGAGGGAGATGGCGAGCTTGGGGAGGTGGGGATAGACGGCGGCTCCAAGTCTCCGGCGGCGGCTCCGAGGACGTGGGGCGGCTCCGAGGCTCCGAGGCTCCGAGGACGTGGGGCGGCTCCGAGGACGTGGGGCGGCTCCGAGGCTCCGAGGCTCCGAGGACGTGGGGCGGCTCCGAGGCTCCGAGGCTCCAAGTCTCCGGCGGCGGGGGCGCGTGGGGCGGCGTCGAGCGCTAGGGTTAGGGCTCGGGGGCGCGGGGGGCAGCGGCGTCGTCGAGCGCTAGGGCTAGGGCTTGGGGGCGCGTGGG
>LR738711.1:9445778-9478090 GCA_902687465.1 Secale cereale
TTTCCCCCGCCCCCAAACGAATCTGGCTCTTCGGCCAAAGCAGGGGCCAGCTCAGGCAGGCGCTGAGGGTCATGACGTCATCATCGTCGGCCCCGACGGGTCGAATCGGAGGTAACACGTCGTCGCAGCCTGGCAGCACCCGAACCAGTTGAACCCTAAACAAGTTGGGTGGCATCTGGGTACCGTGGAACAAGGGCTGGCCCGGTTGAACGATTTTGCCCTTGGCAACATCGACCAACTCGTTGTTCACGAAGTGCAGTAGAGTGCACGGAACGTCGGCGGCGCCCTGCGAAAATATGTAGGGCGTCAGGGATGCCCAGTCAAAGGCAAGGAGATGAAGTCCTCGGCCGAGAGAGGCTTAATTAGTTACCGTGATGATGGCGTCGAGCTCGGCTAATGTCGAGGCACCGCCAACGGCGGGAGTGCAGTTGACGGAGGGGCCGCTTGCTGCAGAGGTGCCGGCCGGCGTACACACGGGTGCATTAAGCTCCTGTGCCGGCGTCGGAGACACCAATGCCGCCTCCGCCGAAGACACCAATGGCCCCGCCATCTCATTCTGCGAGTTGCTGGCCGTGAAGCTGGGAATCGGGGGCGGCCCCTGTTGGCCGCCAGCAATCCACGCACTCAACCCCTCGATCAAGCTAGGCACAATGGCGGTGATCGTCGCTCCGAGCTGTTGTTGCACTTGCTCTTGGACAATCTCCGGAATCCGCGCCACCTGTGCCTTGAGTTCTTGAACCTCGCGCGCCTGGCTTTCCGAGCTGGTCTTTTTCTCCTTTCGCCCACCAGCGTTATAGTATGACGACCATTTTGTCGACAAGCCTTTGCCGGCCACACGACCAGCTGACGTCGGCTTCTCGAGCTTATCCTTGTTCTTCATTACATTCAACGCCCTATTTAGAGTCGTGTCCCAAGGGCCGCTCTTAGTCGACCCCGCGCTACTGCTTTCAGTGGCCTGCGGAAGGAATGTGAATCATTTAGAAATTTGGCTTAATTAATTAGAATGCAACCATATGGAGCTAATTACGCGGGGGTGTATTCCTTACCAGAACAAGCTCAAGCGCCCTGGTCTTCGGATCCGTGGTTAGCTCCTTTGTTTTCGGGTCCTTCTTGTACCGGGCCCTGATAAAGTTCCTGGTCTGCTTGTCATCGTATTTATCGAAGAGGGCGGTAGGCCTTGCTCGGCACGGTCCGCCTCCTCCTTGTCCCATATAGGCTCCGCCACTCTGTAACCGCCGGGACCGAGTCTGTGTTCCCCTAAGTTGAGCTCCCGCATTTCTTTCCCCCACTGACTTGATTCGGAGTGTGAGTCGCTCGAGCAAGTGATCTTGAATTCGTTGTAGTCATCTTCGGTGATCGAAGGATGTTTCTGCTTGATCGTCTCATAACTCTCACCTTTCTTGATCATTATCTTCACATTGCTTTTCCAAGTAGACAGGGCCTTGCTCATCTTCGTGAGGGCAGCATTGTTCACTTTATTCCCTTTGAGGCTTGTGTTATCAAATTGAGCGGGGAACTTGTATCGTTCGTGCAGCTTCGTGAAGAGGAGGTTGCGGTAATTCGCGTTGTCAGGATGCCTCAGGTTCTCGCTGTTGATCGAGACGGTGCTCCGGAGAATGCACCCGAGCTGAAGCGAGTACCCCTTGACTATTCGTTCGGGCGCCGTTGGATTCCCGTCGGGGTCCACTTTAGTAACTTCCTCCTTGAGGGTGCGGAGCACGGTCGGGCGCCGGTCCTTCCGTTGCCTCTTCGGTTGGCTGCCATCTGTGCGTGCGCCGCCATCATCAGTGGTGGCATTCTCGGCGGCACCATCAGTGGTGGCATCAGTGGGGTCATCCTCCGCGGTACCATCAGTGGTCTCAGGATCGGTGTGGAAGGCGGCGTCCTCATACAAGTGAGGTTGTTCCTCCATCTCCTGGGAAAGCTCCCAGAATGCCTTCCCGCCCGAACCGCCGGCCTCATCGTTGTTGGCCATGTTTCTCTCTAAATAGGAACAAAGTTTGGTCAAAAAGTTGGTTATTGTCAAGGAACAAGATCATGGTCTCATCATTTAGGGTTTGTCGACACCAGGGCATCCTAAAAGCTAAGCTTTTATAATTGAGGGTTTTTCGACGCCGAGGCACCCTAAAAGCCTAAGCTTTCATCATTTCGGTTTTCATCGACACCGAGGCACCCTAAAAGCCAAGGTTTTATAATTAATGGTTTGTTGACACCGAGGCATCCTAAAAGCTAAGCTGGGCCTAATCACTTGGCTCTATTGCCGCCTATGGTTTAATGCAGCTAGAACAAAGGGGCACTTGATCCTACTTAATTAACTACTAAGATACCCCGGCCCATGGATTAGTCACAAGTACCCCATATGTCCTATTTTTTAGCAAAGTCATGCTAAAATTCATGGAAAATTTCAGCATGACCTTTGCTGAAAATAGGACATATGGAGTACCCGAATTTGCCGGAATGGAAGTTAATCGACATTCCGGCAAACTCAAGGGCCTCTCGGGGTACCTGCAAAACTATCACGACATGATGGCCGAAGATAAAACGCAGCCAAAATACCACTGGCATATTACAATTATTGTTTCCGCGCTATTACGCAGATTCAGGTTGCCGCAACTATCACAAATCCAACCGTAAATTTCAGTGAAGATAGTTCACCTTCTATGTGTACATGACAAGAGCAGATCATAAGATAATACTACACCAAATGTGCATAACAGCATCCGTTTACAAAGGAAGCTCATACATTCGATTTCAGGCTCTGTTACCAAAATATTGCAGTAATCTGGACAGGACCTCACATTTTACAGACAAGAGTTTTAACAAGATAGTCATTTGCATCAAAATAAGATGCCAGATTGTGGAAAGACCCACGAGCAACATTTTCCCAAGATTTCTCCTATATTCTAAGGATGCCATATGACGCTCTAACCAAGATTCAGATAATGTACGTCAAGTTCAGTAATCTCGAGCAAACATTCAGCTTAACTTCCCCTATAACGCCATTCATCTACACTGAAAACTGATACATGTTGGCATCAAGATTTATAACCAAAATATGACAGTCAGCAACCACTGCCAAGACATTAGACATGATCCCCACATTTTTCACTTGCAGCAAAAGTGCAAAACATGCCATCAAACCAAACAGAAGAATCAACTAGCACTGAACAAGAACAAGATAATCAATTAGCAAGCCGGGAAAATCCTCCTAATTGGTACAGTATAGCAGCATCTCTTGTCTCTATAAACCAAACAGAAGAATCAACTAGCATTCAACTACACTTGACTAATGTGTTTGAAAACAAATTAAGAAAAATTGAAGAATCGATCACTACAAAAAAATGAAGAAGACACAACTAGAACCGGTACAGTATAGCAGCATCTCTTCTCTCTATAAACACAAATCAAATCCACAGACATACAGACAGCTATAACACAAGTTAACATTTCTCCAGCCATACATATATATGCTACACAAGTTAACACAAGTTTGCACGCTGTTTTTTTTTCAGTTCATTGGCTGCAATTAAACATTTCCATGACAGGTTTATTTACTAAAGTAGCAGCATACCGACGAAATTTCTCAGCTAAATATCAAAACATTTTAAAGATTACTACTAGCATCTTGGTTGTGCTTTGTGGTAGAACAACCGAGGCCAGAAGAGTCATTCATCTATTCATCCTCCTAATTTTGCCAAACAAAAACCCTAGTGATGCAAATCAAATTGGGAGGGGATGAACTAACCGAGAAGAGGCAGAGGGAGATGGCGAGCTTGGGGAGGTGGGGATAGACAGCGACTCCAAGTCTCCGGCGGCGGCTCCGAGGACGTGGGGCGGCTCCGAGGCTCCGAGGCTCCAAGTCTCCGGCGGCGGGGGCGCGTGGGGCGGCGTCGAGCGCTAGGGCTAGGGCTCGGGGGCGCGGGGGGCAGCGGCGTCGTCGAGCGCTAGGGCTAGGGCTCGGGGGCGCGTGGGTCGGCGTCGGCGCGGGCGTCGGCGAGCGCTAGGGCTCGGGCTGGGGCGCGGGGGGCGGCGACGTCGGGGCCACGGGGGCGGCAGCGGAGGAGAGGGGAAGGGGATCGAGGGCGAGGCGAGGGAGAGAGAGGGGGGAGGTGTAGTGGGCCGGGGGGCATCAATATGTATGGGGCACAATACTAATGGCGCACTGCGCCCTGATGCGCCATAAGTACGTCCATACTAATGGCGCACCTCCCCCTGGTGCGCCATTAGTATATTTTTTTATTTCTGCGCGCGAGCCAACAGTTTATCTCCCACCATACCTCATACACATCAAGCCCCCCTAGCTAGCTCGACTGGTCAGCCCCCAGTTCTCCCACCAGGAGGTCCTGGGTTCGAATCCCAGGCTCCACAATTTTTTTTATGCATTTAAAATGCTTTTTGATACTTATTTGTGTTTAAATATGTTCAAACTTGTTTAAATCATAACAGTAATATTTTTTTATAAGACAGAAATAATTTTTTAAAAAATATCATCAAATTTAAAACAGGGGGAGGGGTGCGGGGGGTCGGCGGCGGCGGTTGAGTAGGGGTCGGCGGCCGGTGGACCAGGCCGGGGGGTGCTCTCGGCGACGAGGGGGATCGAGATCGAGTGTCCATGAAATTTAAAAATATTCATGATAGTTCAAAAAGTGCCCATGAAATACAATCGAGAAATGAAGGCTACGATTTAAATACAAACGATCTTAGCTAGCTAGCTATCTGTTCACAATCTTCTTGCCCTTCTTTTTCGCAAATGGGGTTCTTCTGTGGAACGGACGTCCTTTAGGTAGGGTGGTCCTGCTTCTTCTTGTGGTGTATGCTGCTACTTCATCATCGTCGTCATGTTCGATCCTCGGGTCGCCGTACTTGTCGAAGTCTTGCTCATTGGCTACTCCATCCATTCCGATGATCTTCCTTTTGCCTCTCCTCACAACAACACGACTGGGCTTTGACGGGTCGGTAATGAAGAAGCATTGGTCAACTTGGGAAGCCAGTACCCATGGCTCATTTTTCGCGGTGACGTTTGCGCCCGCGGTCTTGGATTTGGCTTCGGGTATAACCATGGTGGTGAAATACCGGTCTTCTTTTAGGACGCTCTTGGCCCATCTGACACGGAACATCGGGACCTTCTCTCCAGCGTAGCTCAGCTCCCAGATCTCCTCGATCCTTCCGTAGTATCTGTCCTTGTCATTACCGGTGTAGGATTCCATCGTTACCCCGGAGTTCTGATAACCATCGCTCTTCATGTCCTTGGCCTCGGTGTAGAATGTGTAGCCGTTGATATCGTACGCCTCATAGGTCATCAGGTTGTGCTCGGCACCCTGTGACAAGGCGAATATGAGTTGTTCTTCCGCGGAAGAATCATCATGTAAAGGGTACGACAGAAGCTTCTGCTTAAACCAACACGTGAAACAGGAGTTGTGCTCTTTGTTTATATCTCCGTCCGTCCTCTGTTGGCCTCGGTCATTGTATGTCTTCTCAATAAAGGTTTTGTGCTGAACCACCCAAGGATCGACCACGTCTATGTGTTGTAGCGCGACTAGGTTTGCTCTTTCAAAGTCGGCGAGTCGACCCTCGAAGTCGACATGCATTTCGCGGCGACCCTCACGGTGACCCGATCCAGCGATCCTGCCGAGGTGCCTGTTGACGGGCAGACCAACGGGGTTCTCGATGCCTAGATAATTCGTGCAGTATGAGATGCACTCTTCGGTCAGAAAGCCCCTGGCTATGCTTCCCTCTGGACGTGACATGTTGCGAACGTATCCTTTGATGACACCATTCATCCTTTCGAACGGCATCATGCTGTGCAGGAACGTCGGCCCGAGTTGGATGATATCGTCCACGATATGGACCAGCAGATGCACCATAATGTCGAAGAATGCGGGCGGGAAGTACATCTCAAGCTCGCATAGTATCACCACGATCTCTTCCTGTAGCCTTCTGAGTTGCCTCACGCCAACAGACTTCCGAGAGATGACGTCGAAAAAGTTGCATAGGCCAAATAGGGTTTCACGGACGTGCGCGTCCATGATACCACGGATTGCAACTGGAAGTATCTGCGTCATCAGCACGTGACAATCGTGAGACTTCATCCCGCTGAACTTCAGCTTCGCCCGGTCTAGGTATCTGCTTATCTTCCCCGCGTAACCGTAAGGAAGTTGTACTCCTACGAGGCAGGTGAAAAACTGCTCGATCTCCTCCTGACTTAGAGTGAAGCACGCGGGAGGGTAGTCATTTCCGGTCTTCTTGGCCTTTTTGCCTTTGCGATGACTTTCCGTGTCCTGCTTCGCCTCATCATCATCATCATCATCATCATCATATATAGCGTGAAGCTCCTGCCTGATGCCCATTGATTTCAAGTCTGCCCTTGCTTTCGGCCCATCTTTGGTCCTCTCTGGCATGTTGAGCAGGGTACCAAGCAGACTCTCGCACACGTTCTTCGTGATATGCATTACATCAAGGCTGTGAGGCACACGGTGGATCTTCCAGTACGGCAAGTCCCAGAAAACAGACCTCGTTTTCCATACCTTCAGCAGCGGCTCTGGCGCCTTTCGCTTCTTTCCCGGCTCTGGCACCTTTTGCTTCTTTCCCGGCAGTGGGCAATCTTTCCAATTTTTCAACAACTCGTCTATTTCCTCGCCGCTCCTCGTACGCGGGCGTCCTCGGGGTTCGGTTTCACCATTGAACAAATCCTTGCGTTTTCTCCACAGGTCATCGTCGCGAAGCCACCTTCGATGTCCCATGAACACGGTTTTCGAAGACCCGGGATCTCTATCTAGCTGGCGATACGTTGTGTCATCCATGCACCTGACGCATCCAGAAAATCCGTGGACCACCTGCCCCGCGACATATCCGTAACCGAGATAGTCGTGCACCGTCGTGAGCAGCGCGGCTCTCATAGGGAAATATTCTTTCTTTGCGGCGTCCCACGTATTGGCTGGCGTTTTCCACAGCGTGTCTAGCTCCTCTTTCAGCAGCCCCAGATACAGATTGATGTCGTTCCCTGGTTGTTTCGGTCCTTCAATTAGCATACTCATGTGAATGTACTTCCTCTTCATGCACAACCAGGGGGGAAGGTTGTACATCCACACAAACACAGGCCAGGTGCTATGTGTGCTTCTCTGGCTGCCAAACGGGTTGACTCCATCGGTGCTCGCGCCCAGCACGATGTTCCTTGGATCGTTCCCAAATTCTAGGTCTTCGAAATTCAACGCTTGCCACTGGCTCGCATCCTTAGGGTGACTCAGCATCTTGTCTTTTTTATCTATCTCCGGATCATTTGCGTCATCTTCTCGCTTCTTCTCCTCCCTATCCGCGTGCCAACTCAGAAGCTTTGCTACCTTAGGGTCCGTGAAATACCGCTGCAGACGAGGAGTGATCGGAAAGTACCACACCACTTTTCGAGGAGCTTTCTTCCTCTTCTTGTATCGAGTTACGCCGCACACCGGACATATGGTAGACTCCGCGTGCTCGTCCCGATAAATGATGCAATTGTTCATGCACACATGGTATTTCACGTGCGGTAAATCCAGAGGACACACGATTTTCTTCGCCTCCTCCAAACTGGTGGGGCACTTGTTCCCCTTGGGAAGACGTTCGTGCCAGAATGACATGTTCTCGTCGAAGCATGCGTCGGTCATTTTGTGTTTTACCTTCATCTCCAGAGCCATGAGCGTTACTTTCAGGCGGGTATCCTCGGGCCTGCATCCTTCATACAATGGAGTAACCGCGTCTAACTCAAGTTGATCCATCTTGGCTTTCTCTCGGGCGGCAGCTCTTGCGTTATCGGTCTACTTGAGAAGCAGCTCTTGAATATGAGGGTCCTGCACCCAGCCCATCGATGGTTCAGCGTCGTCTGCTCCGCCGGCATCATCATCTTCATGATCATGCCCGTCGTCTGCTCCGGCATCTTCCTCATCATCATGTCCTGCATCTTCTACATGATGACTGTGTACAGCATCACCGTCGTGATCATCTCCTGGGGATTCTTCGTCTTCTCGCCCGCCCGAGCCGCGGTGGTTGTCTTGCTGCCCTTCCTCATTTCTTGCCCGGCGGCCATGAACGACTTCGTAGTCATCTTCATCACCTTGCCACCGATAGCCATCCATGAAACCACGCAAGAGCAGGTGGTCCCGCACCTGCCTGGAATCCGGGTCCGCAATAAGGCTCTTCAGCTTGCATCTTCGACACGGACATCTTATCTCCGTCTCGTTCTTTTGAAGCATCTCGGCCTTCGCGGACCTCAAAAACCTATTCACGATGCCTTCGGTCATCGTGCGCACCATGGTCGCCCTGCGGGGTAGAGCAAAACGATATTTTAGAACCAAGAAAAAATTTGCCATGACTTTCCCTAAAAATAGGACAAAAATGAATGCTTAATGCCAAAATTCTCACTGAAACGGAAATGAATCAACATTCCGGGAAAATATTGGCAACTATCGCATTTCAAATACCGGTACACCTCCAAACACAAACACATATGCAACACAACAAACCTATGCAACACCACAAACATACATAGATCTAGCTATAGGCCATAAAAGTGCATGTGCACATTGTTTGTATGGAGTACAACATAAATATAGCTTCCCCCCATACTTACCTACCAAAACAAGGTAATTTAACCACTTAATTTGAATGAATATATGGTGGAAATGAGGTGGAAAAGAGGAGGGACCAGAGAGGAGAGGAAGTAGAGAGAATGAAGAAGTGGGGGGGAAAGTGTGTGTGGTAGAGAGGGGCTGTCCAAAATATCTAGTTCCTGCGCGCATACTAATGGCGCACCAGCTACTAATGCGCCATTAGTAATCAAGGTCACTAATGGCGCATTTAAAGCTGCTGCGCCATTAAAAGTTTTGCAAAAAAAAAAATATACTAATGGCGCACTTCAGCGTAGTGCGCCATTACTGGTACAAACTAGTAATGGCGCACT
Organism: Secale cereale; assembly: GCA_902687465.1. Taxonomy (NCBI): domain Eukaryota; kingdom Viridiplantae; phylum Streptophyta; class Magnoliopsida; order Poales; family Poaceae; genus Secale; species Secale cereale. The sequence continues at coordinate 9,454,708 of LR738711.1, forward strand.
TCGGGCAAGTGCGCCATTAGTAGTTCTGTAAAAAACAGAATAATAAATATCATAAAAAAAAAACAATTAATGGCGCACTTTACTGCTGGTGCGCCATTACTATTTACAGCTAGTGATGGCGCACTATTAAAGGATGCGCCATTAGTATGTTTGGACAGGCGCGCTAGTTAAAAAAAAAATTCTTGATACTAATGGCGCACTCCGGGCAAGGTGCGCCATTAGTACTTCGAACTCTAATGGCGCATCAGTTACTAGTGCGCCATTAATATATACTAATGGCGCACTTGCTGTATGGTGCGCCATTAGTATCAATTTCATCTATAGCCCTTTTCCTAGTAGTGTCTATTTTCTATGTTGTCCCGGTATGGATGTCCTCAAGTTGAGATCTATCAAAAACGAGAAATCAAATGCGATCTATCTCCTTGGACCTTTGTACAGGTGGCATAGAGGTACCCCTTTGTGACACTTGGTTAAAACATATGCAATGCAATGATAACCCATGGGAATCCGAGCTAATTAGGAAAAGGAGCGAGCACTATTAGTATTCGATGCATGAGGCTTGCAACTTATAGGATGTTTTATGCATGACACATATGAAGTACTACTACCGTTGACACAATTGCTTCCATGTTTTCAAAATAAAAAGCTCTAGCACTTAACCTTTCTTTTACCTTTATGTTGAAGCACCAACTACTGAGAGCATGATTGTCATTCTGAGTGTAATGTGCATTGTCCCAAAGTAGTATTGTCTTTTGCATGATTGTGATATCGTTTATTCTGAAATGATTGTATCTAGTCATCACTTAAACCTTGAAGGTGACCCTGCATTTATGTTTTGCATCACTAAAGGGGGCAAGCTAGATATCACTTTATCATATTTGCACATCATGTTCATTGCAAATCTTTTTGATGTTTCAGTTTCATGTTGTAAAACTTTCAGTCATTTGTGATTTTCTCTTGAGGCAACTTAATTACTTTAGAATCATTGTCTCAGTAAGCTTTTATCATATGACTATGAGAAAGTCCTATATGGTTAATAGCATGTCACCACAGAAATTATTCTTGTTATCATTTACCTACTCGAGGACGAGTAGGAATTAAGCTTGGGGATGTTGATACGTATCTATAATTTCTGCTTGCTCCATGCCACTTTTGGGTGATATTGCTATGATATTCATACACTTCCATACACTTTTGATCATATTTGGACTAACTTACTAATCCAGTGCACCCCAGTGCCAGTTTCTGTTTTCGGCTGTTTTTGTATTTCAGGTTTTCACGTTTCGAGAACTGCCCAGAAAAATCCAGAAAAGTTATATAAAAAATCAGCGATCCGGAAACAACACTGCGTCCGAAGGGTAGCCTGGGGGGGGGGGGGACAGGGGCTCCAGGCGCCCTGTGGGCGCGCACCCCCCCTGGGCCGCGCCGGGGGGCGCCTGGGCCCCCCGAGGCTCCCCCGGTGCCCTACTTTGGCATATATTTAAAGGGTCCTTCGTAACCCTCAGAACAGGAACTCTTTTCGCGATCCCATCTCTGTTCCGCCGCCACCGCCGCTTCCAAGATCGGGAGCACCAGGAGAACTCTTCCCGGCACCCTGCCGGAGGGGAGGATCACCACCGGGAGCTTCTCCACCACCATGGACGCCTCCCGGATGACTCGTGAGTAGTCTCCCTTGGACCATGAGTCCATGACCAGTAGCTATGTGATGTTCTCCTCCCGTTCTTGTGCTTCACTAATTAGTCCTCGTGAGCTGCCCTACATGATCGAGGCACCTATGTAATCCTTATGCTGTTGCTATGTTGAGTTTGCTGGGATCCGATGGATTATGAGATTATGTTCAGATTGATCTTGAGTAATATATTTGATTCACCTCTTTTATATTTTAGTTCATAAGTAATTCTTGCATGTTCTCCGTTGTTATTTATTGCTTTGGCCGAGTAATAGGTAGTGACTCCAAGAGGGAACGTTATGCTCGATTGTGGGTTCATGCCCCTCGATGACTAGCTTGAGTGACAGAAACATGAGTCTAGGGGATGTGCTGTTGCCACAAGGGGGAAAACAACGGTACTTGTGCCCGCGGGTGCAAGGATTGTTTACTTTATGCAAAGTTCTTTTAATGCAGTTGTCTGTTGCATTGAGTTTACACTATGGGTGGGACTCGCAACTTAATACCAGCGAGATGTTCTGGATAGATATCTCAAGGTGGATGATTAGTAGTAGATATTGATGGATTTCGGTCTACTTACTTTGGCGTACCGCCCATGCTTTGAACCTCAACCTTTCTTGCAATGTAGTCAGCATTGGTTTGCGTTCGTGGTCCTGTCAATTGCCCAGCTGTAATTTGTTTACCTCACATAGCTGTTTTATCGTCTTTTGGGAGAGAGACATCACTAGTGAACATCATGAGACTCCGGTCCATATTACCATCATTGATCACATCCACTATTTACTTTTCGCTGTTTACTTACTATTGCAAAACACTATCTATCACTACTATCATATTGCTTTTAACCCTTTGTGAACTACAAAGCCGGAGAGATTGACAACCTCTCTGTACTCGTTGGGAGCAAAGTTATTTGTATCTGTGTGCAGGTCCACGTTGATTGCTAATTGCGCCGTTAGCAATTGACACCTACTTGTTGAACCTAGGAGTCTCTGGGGATTCGATCCTTGGCATCTTTGCTAGGGGAAAACACTTCTACTTACTGCATCTTACACCTTCCACTTGGGGTAACCAACGAGCGGTTCGAGGCCCATCAGCAGCGCGCAGAGTTAGGCCTAGAAGCCTGCATTAGAGAGGAGTTCAATACAGCCACCGCAGTGGGGCTTATAAACCAATCCCAGCCCCTGTCAACTAGCGAGATGGGACTAAAGATTTTCGCCGCGGAGCAGGACAAGGACTTTGGTCCCGGTTGGTGGCACCAACCGGGGCTAAAGGGGGGGCATTGGTACCGGTTCGTGGCACCAACCGGGACCAATGCCCCCCTTTAGTCCCGGCTGGTGGCACCAACCGGGACCAAAGGTCTCTCCTTCCCGCCCTTTGGGCTGCTAAAAAGAGACCTATGGTCCCGGTTGGTGGCACCAACCAGGACTAAAGGGGGGCATTCGTCCCGGTTTGTGCCACGAACCGGGACCAATGCCTTTGCTATATAAACCCGCACTTAGCGTTTTTCAGATTTCATCTTCAGTTGCTCTTCATCGCCGCCAGGCTGCTCCTCCTCGCCGTCGCCGCGTCCTGCCCCGTCGCCGCCGGCCCCCTCGGCGCCATCGCCTCCCCGCGCCGACCCGACGCCCCCCCTCCTCGCCGCCGTCTCCCCGCGCCGCCTCTTCCTCAGCCCAGCCCCGACCTCGCCGCCCCCAGTGAGCCCCCGCGCCCCTGCCCTGCCCCCGCCGCCGCCGTGGATGTGGCCGCCGTGGCCCCACCTATGATATATGCATGTTCTTTTTTCTGCATATATATATATGATGTTTTTTTGCATATATGTTGATGTACATATGTTAATGTATGGATGCATATATGTTAATGTATGGATGTATATATATATGATATATATATATATGATGTTTTTTTCTGCATATATATATATGATGTTTTTTTTCTGCATATATATGATGTTTTTTTGTTGATTTTTTTTGTTCATATATCATATGATGTTTTTTTATTGTTGATAGATATGATTTTTTTCGTTGTTGCTAGTTGTATTGTTTAGGGTTAGCGTCGTCGAGTAAGAAGGAAAATAAGCGAGAAACTGGGACATGAGGGGGGGGGTCGATATACCCCCTCCCGGATAACTTCGACATGAGGGGGGTTGATATACCCCCTCCTCGATAAATTTACTAAGTTAAAATGTTCTCGTGTTGGGGGGGAGAAGAAAAGAGAGGAAGAAGAGGAGAGATAAATAAGAAGAAGAAAAAAGAAGAAAAAGAAGAGGAGAAGAAGAAAGGAATAGAGGAGAAGAATGTTTTTTTGTTCATAGAAAGTTTTTTGTTCATATATAGAAAGTTACAATTGTAGAAAAGTTTTATATATGCAAAAGTTACAAATTTAGAAAAAGAAGGATAGGAAAGAAGAAAATAAGAAGAGGAAAGAAAGAAGAAGAGGAGAGGAAGAAGAGGAGAAATAAATAAGAAGAAGAAAAAAGAAGAAAAATAAGAGGAGAAGAAGAAAGGAATTGAGGAGAAGAAGAGAAATTTTCTCTTCTTCTCCTCTATTCCTTTCTTCTTCTCCTTTTTTTTCTTTTTTTCTTCGATCTTCTCCTCTAGCTGTTCCTTTCTTCTTCTCCTCTTTTTTTTTCTTCTTCTTCCTCTTCTTCTTTTTTATCGGGTATGTCGTTGTCGATATACCCCCTCCCCGATAACTTCGACATGAGGGGGGGGGGGTCGAGGGTCGTCGAGGGACCGAGGGTCGTCAAGGGTCGAGGATCGACGAGGGGTCGAGAGGTTGCCTAGTGTCAAAGTATTGATGAAATCCATGCCTTCATCATTTGCCAGAAGTAACCGGGGCATGTTGGTATGAAGTTCTGGAAAGTTATTTTGGAACGGAGTTCCTGATAGGATAATCCGTCTTTTGTTATGAATTATCCTATCTGTGACTCCGTTCCAAAATAACTTTGGAGAGCTTCGTACCATCATGCGCCTGTTACTTTCGCCTAATGATGAAGACATTGTTTTGTTGAATCCTTTGACACTAGAAAAAATGTGACATGAGGGGGTCTAGGGTTGTGGATCGCCGAGCAGTCGATGGTCGAGGGGTCGAGAGGTTGCCTAGCTAGTGTCAAAGTATTGAAGAAATCCATGCCTTCATCATTTGCCAGAAGTAACAGGGGCATGTTGGTACGAAGTTCTGGAAAGTTGTTTTGGAACGGAGTTCCGGATAGGATAATCCGTCTTTTGTTACGAATTATCCTATCTGGGACCCCGTTCCAAAATAACTTTGGAGAGCTTCGTACCATCATGCGCCTGTTACTTTCGCCTAATGATGAAAGTAACACTAGACAAAATGTGACATGAGGGGATCTAGGGTTGTGGATCACCGAGCAGTCGAGGGTCGAGGGGTCGAGAGGTTGCCTAGTGTCAAAGTATTGAAGAAATCCATGCCTTCATCATTTGCTAGAAGTAACCGGGGCATGTTGGTACGAAGTTCTGGAAAGTTATTTTGGAACGGAGTTCCTGATAGGATAATCCGTCTTTTGTTATGAATTATCCTATCTGGGACTCCGTTCCAAAATAACTTTGGAGAGCTTCGTGCCATCATGCGCCTGTTACTTTTGCCTAATGATGAAGACATGGTTTTGTTGAATCCTTTGACACTAGACAAAATGTGACATGAGGGGGTCTAGGGTTGTGGATCACCGAGCAGTCGACGGTCGAGGGTCGTCCAGGGGTCGAGGGTACTAAAAAGAAAATTATTCTATCGGGAACTCCATCCAAAACAACTTTGAAGAGCTTCTCGTACCATTATGCGACTGTCATTTCCGGCTAATGATGAAGTCATGGTTTTCTTGAAATCTTCGATATTACCCCCTCCTTGAAGCGTTCTCGAGGCCACCCCTAACCCTTGAAGCGTTGTCGAGGCCACCCGAAACCCTAGAGAAGCAGCGTCGAGGCCACAAATTAATATATATGACTCCTTACTGTGATTAGCTAGCTAGTTCTACGTTTGCCATTAATATATCCATCTGTCATGTTTGAATAATAATTGGCATGTTGTAAATATTTGTAGAAACTATGGACGACAACCCCCGAGACGAAGCACAAGAAGCGTTGTTGCTGGACATAATCGCAGACGGACAAGATGCCGTCTTGTCGTTTCTCAACGACACCAATGAGCTGCTGGAAAGAGAGGAAGATCTAGGCTATGATATTGATGGCTCCGGTGACCCAATGCACATGGAAGAAGTAGACCGTGAGGACGGCTCCGGTGACCCAATGCCGGTGCAAGAAGGAGACCGTGATGATGGCTCCGATGACCGAACCAAGTCCGGCCAGCAGGTATATATATTAGTGAAGCCTGTGCTGACTAGTTAATTGATGCATTCATTAACTCTCGTCTTTGTTCTTTTTTCTAGCCCTCCAGATCGAGCAAATCTTCGGTAAAGAGACGAGGCGCGAAGAAAAAGTTGAGGTCGGATGAAAAGTTTGAGATCACAGAAATCTCGCGCACCGGCGAACCGATTGAACCCACCCGGACAAAGAACGCATTTGTTAATCAGTGCGGGGTTCTGGTTAGGGACAAGATCCCGATCAGCATCCATCAATGGTTAAAGCCGGCTGCAGAAGACGCTCAGGTGTCTTATGTCACTGATATGTGATCGCTTCTCGCCCCTCGTTGGTTACCCCAAGTGGAAGGTTGAGATGTAGCGTAGCGGCAAATTTCCCTTGGCAAAGATACCAAGGATCGAATCCCATGAGACTCCGAGGGTCGACAAGTAGGTGTCAACGGCGCCAGAAACTTAGCGGTTAACAGGACCTGCACACAGATACAGATAACTTTGCTCCCAATGAGTACAGAGAGGTTGTCAATCCCTCCGGCCTTGATGTTTATAAAGGATCAAACACAAGAGGAAATAATGATAGCTATGACTGCAACTAGGAAATAGAAACGGGAAGTAAATAGAAGGTGTGATCAGTGGTGGTAATATGGACCGGGGTCCCATGATGTTCACTAGTGATGTCTCTCTCCCAAAAGACGATAAAACACCAAAGCGAGGTAAACAAATTACAGCTGGGCAATTGACAGGATTATGTGTGCAAACCAATGCTAACTATGCTGCAAAGAAAGGTCGAGGCTCAAAAGCATGGGCGGTACGCCAAGGCAAGTTGACCGAAATCCATCTGCATCTACTACTAATCATCCACCTTGAGATATCTATCCAGAACATCTCGCTGGTATTAAGTTGCGAATCCCACCCAAAGTGTAAACTCAAAGCAACAGACAACTGCATTAAAAGAACTTTGCGTAAAGTAAACAATCCTTGCACCCGCAAGTACAAGCACCGTTGTTTTATCCCTTGTGGCAACACCACATCCCCTAGACTCATGTTTCTGTCACTCAAGCTAGTCATCAGGGGGCATGAACCCACAATTAAGCATAACGCTCCCTCTTGAAGTTACTACCTACTACTTGGCCAAAGCAATAAACAGCAACGGAGAACATCCTAGAATTACTCAAAACAAAGATATAAAAGAGGTTAATCAAATATATTACTCAAACACAATCTGAACATAATCTCATAATCCATCAGATCCCAGCAAACTCAGCAGAGCAACAGCAGAAAGATTACATATGTGCCTCGATCATGTAGGGCAGCTCACGAGGTCTAATCCATGAAGAGCAAAGAGGGGAGGAGAACATCACATAGCTACTGATCATGGACCCATGGTCCAAGGGGGACTACTCACGACTCATCCGGGAAGCGTCCATGGTGGTGGAGAAGCTCCCGATGGTGGTTCTCCCCTTCGGCAGGGTGCCGAGAAGAGTTCTTCTGATGCTCCCGATGTTGGAAGCGCTGCGGCGGCGGAACAGATGCGAGATCGCGAAAAAGGGTTCCGTCCTCAAGGGTTTCGGGACGAGAGGAATATATATGCGAAGGGGGGCAACCAGAGGCGGAGCTGGGTCCCCAGGCGCCCCCCTGGCGCGGCCAGGGGTGGGGCCGCGCCGGGTGGCCGCCTGGGCCACCCCTGGCTCCCCTCTGACCCCGCTTTGGTTCTTCGCGAAGCTTCCTGTACGCTGATTTTTTCTGTATTTTTCCCGGAATTTTTGGAGCACTTTTAATATGGGGGAAACCTGATATAGAAAAACAGCAGAAAACAGGAACTGGCACTGTGGTGCACTGAGTTAATAGGTTAGTCCAAATATGATCAAAAGTGTATGGAAGTGCATAAATATCATAGCAATATCACACAAAAGAGGCATGGAGCAAGCAGAAATTATAGATACGTTTTGGACGTATCAATATGCAGAAAGAAGATCTTTGGACTTAGCTGAAGTCAAATTTCACCCTACCGCCAGAGGCTGATCCGGCGAAGCCAGTTACAGAGGATTTAATCAAGTCTTTTGCTCTTAAGAAGATGGTAGAACTATTCAGGGGATGGAAAAAAACTGAATAAGTTTGTCCGCAAAAAAGAGACTCCAGAATTCGTGGGCATATATGAGAAGATCAGAGATGACTAGCCCGCATTTGTGGCCTATAAGACATCGGAGAAGAGTGAGAAGATGTCGGCGACAAACTAGAAAAATGCCGCGAAGAAGATGCATCACCATCGCACGGGGTCAGGTGGCTACCTCAGAGCCCGGCCTAAGTGGGCCAAGGCTGAGAATGATCTGCTTCAGAAAGGGATCAAACCAGAGATAATGAACTGGCCAGACCGTTGCCGGACTTGGTTCTTCGGGGCTGGCGGAACCTTGGACCCTGTATCAGGGAGGTGCATTTGGACGGACAAGCAATTGGAAATACCACTCAAGAAGCTTCGTTTCTATATCAAACCAGCGCAGCAAGGGACGTTCTTTCCCGACAGAGAGAACGACGAGCTCACAATTGCCCTCGGGAATCCTGAGCACCCTGGACGGACACGAGGCACGCCAGGCTCCGTTCCGTGGAGTGCTAGGTTTCCGGACGCAGGCGGTTACAAATGCCACGAGAGGAGGAAGAAAATGCAGCAGACCGAACTGCAGGCGCTGCGCGCCAGAATACAAGCGATAGAGGAACGAGAAACAAATTGGGACAAAAGAACCGCCGAAGCTACCCCGCCATCTCAGCAGAGAAGCAGCGTGGCTTCCACCGGGCTGCTTCAGCCGGAGCATGTCTTGACGGCTACTGCCAGCTATCTCGTGGATGCTATCACGGAGGTACAAAATTGCCACCTTATGACGCAGTGGATAAATATGAAGGTCAAGGCGGCTGCTGGCTCTGTTTATCCAACTGGACCCGGCGCAACTTTTCACTGCCGGCCGATTCCAGAAGGATATGCTAGGGTGATGGTGGATGAAATAACGGAGGGATTTGAGGAGATCTAGCTTGACCACCCTACCGGTGAAGGGGAGACTCGGCTGGGTTCTTCACTGAGTCAGGGCACTCCGCCTCCTCCACCGCCTCCTCCTTCGGCGAGTGACGATCAGGGCACTCCGGCTCCTTCTCCAGCGCGTGGCGGCACTCCGCCTCCTTCTCCGCCTGCGCCGGCGCGCCCGAGCAGCCAGCCTCCTCCTTCTCCGCCTAGTCAGCAAGGGCGGAAGAGACCTGCCGCCGCTCCGGCTGCTCCTTCTCCGGCGCGTAAGCAAGGAAAGAAGACAGCCGCTTCGTCTGGTCTGCCGACGTCTAGCAGTACAGCCAGAGGTGGGAGGCAATACAGATTCGGTCCTTCTCTCACGCCTCTAGAGAAGTTACCATACAAGAGGTCCGACGAGGAAAACACGAAGATCGCTGAAGGCGAAATAAAGGACTGGCTTGAAGGGTTGAAAGCACAGAGACATCCACCTCCGGAGGAGAAGATAGATCCGGTGAAAGCAAAGCACACTCTTGCTGCCCTGAAGAAACCAGCGAAAAGTCAGCCGAAGGACAACTATGACCGCATTATTGAAAAGTCACTTCACGAAGCGAAGCGGTCGGGAAGTACTAAAAGTGATCAAAGGTTAGCAGAAGGACGAGCTGGGAAACAAATTGCCCAGCTCGGCGAATAAGCGGACCAATCGTGCCCCCCGCTCAAGCTGTCTAGCGACATGGTCGCTAATGATCCGAGGATGGTGCCCGGTTATAACAATCTTGGAGATTACCTGTCCGATGATGTACATTATGATTTCTTGGAGGTGCAGATACAAAGATACGAGTACGGGAAGCCTCTCTTCAAAGATGAAATATCTCTATCAACGAATATGCGAAGATTGCATGATTGGTACTTGAAAATCTGCAGAGAGTCTGGGGGAGGGATAGTTTGTATGTGAGAGTTAAACCGGAGCATGACCTCGTTGGAATTGAACTGTTGCCTATTCCATTTGAGGAGTTCTATCAGTTTTTCAATCAATTGGCCCTCGATAAAGCAACGGTCACCTGCTACTGTCTGCAAGTAGTACTACTTCTGTCATTAAGTCTCTCTATATAGCTCAGCTCTTTCATTGCATGTATTTATAATTATCCTCACTATATTATGCAGATTGAAGATCGTCGAATTGAAGAAAAAACAAGTCGATGATATAGGGTTCATTAACACATATCTCATAGATGCAACCGAGGTTGAATTTCGTGCCTTAGATACCGAGGCCAACTTGCTACGATCGTTGGTGATAAATGAAAACAAATTTATAATACTCTTTCCTTACAACTTCAAGTGAGTGTTACTGTCTGGTCCATATTCGGTTTCCCTTATATATTAGTCAAGGTTATAGTAATGTAATTGATGAGTTCATGCATGCGTGCATAGGTTCCACTATATTCTCCTAGAGATTAAGTTTGAGCAGGGAGTAGTAACTGTCTTGAACTCTAAACGAAAAGATCCGAAGGAGTATGCGGACATGACTCAAATGCTCGAGAAGTAAGTTAAATCGATCATTATCCACCATGCATATCAGCAACTTTGTTCATTTCTGATATCAAGTAATTGTTTTCTTTGTCTGGCAGGGTTTGGAGAAAATTCACCAAAAAAACTCCGGGACTGCCGAAGAAGCTGGAATTTAGACACCCGAAAGTAAGTACTATATAGTAGCATGTTCCGCGCGTCTCCTATATATTGATTCAAGCGCTAGTTTCATCAATACCATTTGGCATTCTTGCTTATCAGTTTGATTGACCTCTATTTCTTGTAAAGTGGTTGTGGCAGGAACAAGGGAATGATTTCTGTGGATACTACATTTGCGAGTCCATCCGCCACACGACCTGTGAGCGGGGCTACTCTGAAGCACAGTGCGTAAGCAATTAATAATATTCACAATTTTATTTCATTATCATCATTTGTGTTGAGTTTCATTTATTCATATATATATATATATATGTATTGACCCCCTTCTTCAAATTAGTTGTTTCGGATGCGGAATGAACTCCTAGCACCAGATTGTCTGCGAACAATTCAAGAGGAATTGGCGGCATTCTTCCTTGAACACGTGATCGCGCCAGACGGAGAATACTATGTGGACCATGCGTCCATCATATAGGAGATTATATTTATAAGAGATAATTATTGTATATATGTACCCGGTAGTGTTGGATAGATATACGAGAACTTGTTGTTCGACCAATCTCTCGGAGAAGGAGATGTGGTCGATATTACTTCTCTCTGTATGCATATATATGTTGATTACGATCTTCTGTTTCCTTCCTTTGCTTACTAGCTAGCTAGCTAGCGTGTCTACTCCTCTATATACGTATGTGTAGTACGTAGCGTCGACCAAGCACGGACATAAGAGAGGACACTTCTCTATATTAATTAGCTAGCTAACACAATATATGAAACACCTAAATTAACCCCCCAAAACCTCCAACCCCCTCCCCTTTCAAAAAAAAAACCACAGGCACAGAAATGCTGATGCGTGGATGCCTTTTCGTCCCGGTTGGTGCCTCCAACCGGGACAAAAGGCCCTCCTGCCTGGGCTCCGCGCACAGGCCACGTGGAGACCCATATGCCCCGGTTCTAGATTGAACCGGGACTAAAGACCCTTTAGTCCCGGTTCAAGAACCGGGGCTAAAGACCCTAACGAACTGGGGCAGATGTCCCTTTATCTACTAGTGAAATAAGCATACTTGCAAGGCTAGATTGTCTGCGAAAAGCTATGTACGCATATACACCACGTGTTGAATGTGGTGTGATCCGTAGTTTTCCTTTTTGCCACCATAGCTATCTGATACACACATCCAGGGCTACATGCACTAAAAAGGGATGTGGCTTTAGGTTACTGCTCGACAATTCGTAATGTATTAGTAAACGAAGTGATTCTCGGTTGGTTTTTGAGACCCGTGTAGCCATAGAATGAAGGCATGCTCTAAATAGGCCGTCGTAAACCTTTGCGACATTGGATTCAACGACCAGGCATACAGTGTCTAGGATAATAGCAAAAGGAGATCTAGGCACTTAAGTGAAATTTGGTAATTGGAGACCACCAATAAAGATATTCTTCATTATAATCTAGAATATATGCTCCAAAAAAGGGTATGGAAGTTAATATTACAAAGTTCGACTTCTTGAAAAGATGCACATTTTATTTCTGAACGGATAAAGTAATGACTCTAAGAAAGGCAGGAACTCTAAAAATTTGAGGTTGCAGGGCGGCTAAAGAAAAAAACATTGTTCATTGTAATTGTATGGTCGTGTGCAGTAATCTAATCCGTCCCCTCGCGTCGCACCGTACCCACTCATTTCGCCTCCCCTGCTCGGCGCCATGGCTGCCAAACCCTAGCGCCACCAGCACACCTCTCGCGTCTTCTCCTACCGCAGCTGGCACCGACAAGGGCCGCAGTGGCGGTGGTCCTGGCGCCAAAGGCACTAGTTTAGTTGGTTTGCGGCGGGATCCCCCTGAGGCAGCAGGGGGGGCCTCTTGTGCTGCATTCGGGGGCCGTAGTTAGGGCGGCGTGCATATTCTTCTTGGCAGTGGCCGATGCTCCATGGACGGTGGGTGGCTACACTGGGTGGTCGGTGATATATAGATGGCGAGGTCGGAAGCTCTGCCGGGAGATGGGCAGCAGCTGTGGCTGCGGAACTGGTCTCTCTGCTGGCGTGCCGGTGGCAACATGCATCCTCATGGCGATGATCCACACTGATCTAGTCAGCTGTGAGATCTAGTAATCTCAAGTTTCTGTGAAAATCTTTGCAATTGCGGTCTTGGTGGACGATGGCGGCGTCTGTGACGTCGTTTCATTCTCGAGGCATCTTGTTGTTTGTTTCATAGATCTAGGTCCCCCGATTGGACGATGACGGAGCCTTCGGTGCCATTCTACCTACTGGGGCATCATTTTGGAGTAGGCGATGCCTGGAGGGGACATGTCGAGGAGCAGTGTTACATCTACAGCATGGCCGACGAGTCTCCGTGGCTTGGCACAACAGAGTTTCGGCAATGGGCGTGTGTGGATGGACGCATGCATGTTGATGACGCTATCTGACGTTGTGGTCAGGGCCCTATCTGTGGTGACGTAGACGACAGTGTGGCCTAGCAAGGTGAATGTGTTGATCACTCCTGAAGGTGGGGTGGTGGAAGATAGTGGTGGCCGATTCCAGAGCATGGGCATGCGGCACGCGCAAAGGATTTACCTAGACTGGTTGGTGCTCTCGGCTTGCCGGCGGGCGGCTCGCCGAGGTCACCGAAATAGGTGGTGTGTTTTGATGCAAGGTCATGGCACAATCACCAAGCTTGTAGGTGTACCAAAATTAGTTTATAGGATATTGGCTTTGTGTTGATCAATGCATTTGTTTCGTTCCGTTTTATTGAATGATATAATAAAATGGTTGTGTGCATGGCTCGATGCGGAGGCTGGGGTAAATCCTCCTTTTCGAAATAAATTTTAATTATACAAGCAAAAGCAAAATCATAGGCAGGCCAGGGCCCCTATTGCCATCACCTGGCTCCTCTACTAGGATGAAGCATCAAGTAACTTGCCATGTGACTCTCATGCATGATAGGCCTAAAACCCCAAAATTTATGGCTATTCCCTATATATCATGTTCTCGGCTGACATGAACCTAATATTGACACACTTTATTCTTATCTCCTCACTAGCTCTAATATTCAATGCAAAGTGGTAGGTGCAACATAGAGAGATAAAGTAATGAGATAAAGATACATAAACCGCCAACTCCAATGGTTCCATATACTTTGTCATATGCAACACATCAAGATACACTTCAAATGTGGTCGATATTTATCACAACTTTTGTCTACCATATTCAGTTATCTCAATACCATCTTCACATATAGGACCCTCAAGAGCAACCCCATATTGTACTTGTGAGAGATATCTCAGGATACAAGGTGGCATGTAGACGCATAGGCATGTAACTGCATTAGAATACACCAAAGGATGCAAATCTTCGATAGTATGCAGGATTGGGAGACATGGAGAATTACAAGCTGCACTGATCCCAGCTAATATGAAAATTATTGGGGAGTAGCATTGGAAATAATCCAGTATGGTCCCGTCAGAGATGTTGAAGACCGACTACTTGCCCTTGCCAGAATCCAACACATCCATGTCGTGGGTGCCGCTCTGCCATAGTATGGGCTAGTCATCAGGGCGAACGGATATGTGTCGTGCTCGATGAACAGCTCCTCCCACACCGTCTCCTTCACATTGTGGACCTCGTGGGCTGCCTTGTCTTCGCGTGCAGCTTCAAGCGGTGCCTCAAAGGTGAGATGCTCCTCTGGCTTGACGCTGATCCACTGCGCTCCACCGCCTGATGCTCGGTCTCTTCGTCCACGAGCACCCACTCACACTCCCATTCGGCGAGCATCCGTAATCCCCACTGTACTTGTATGTGAGAGGAACTAAGGCAGTATTCGACTCCCTCCAATCCATATTACTTGACGCTCCTCCAGTATAACTTTGTACTAAAGTTATACTAGAGGAGCGTCAAGTAATATGGATCAGAGGGAGTAATAAAATATGAAGAAAAACTTGATTTTACTGTGAAATTGTTGATGGGCTAAGAAAATCTACAATTCCTGCTAAACCTGGCAGAATTACATCCAGATAACAACTTAGTTTGCAAGCCGCTCCATCGTCTTAAGCACAAGAGACTGTTGCGCTAATAAAGCTAGGACAATAATCAGATCATCAATAATAATGTGTGACCGTTCGCTGCCTCTATTAGTCGATTCGACCTACACATGTGCACATGTCAATGTTCTCTTGCCACATTCAGTAACGTTTTCCTTTCTTTTCTTGCCAAGGCAAAGGATAGATCAGGTTACAGTTAGACTTCTACTCCCTCTGTTCCTAAATATAAGTGTTTTTAGAGATTCCAATGCAGACTATATACGAAGCAAAATGAGTAATACACACTAAAATATGCATACGGAGGTACGTGGGGGCGAACTTGGGCCATCGACCCCCCCCCCCCAGCGAAAACAGATTTTTGTACTACCCCTATGTATTACATACAGCCCACAACCAGAAGGTGCATTTATCAACTAGTAGTCTTCGTTTCTTGGAGATGAAAAAATCCAGCCACCATCCACCAGTTGCAGCGACCAAATCGATTACCCCTTTGACCTGTCGCCAACGACTGCGGACGCATGACGACCTGAGCATGGGGGTGGGGCACTAGCGTCCGGCAGGCAGCTACTGTGACTTGCCGGCATGGTCGTGTGGGGGTGACCGCTGGCCTCTGGCGGGCGGCCGGTTAGGGCTAGTCGCTCCACTTCGTCCTCTGCTGTGGAGAACATCAGGCAACATCGGCGGATTCAGCACCCTGTAGTGCCTCGGTGAGCCGGTGAGCAGCTGCCCCCGCTGGATCTTGTTTTGGCTGCTTTATGTTGCCTAGTCTTCTAGTCAATCTCTCCAATCTGGGCGTTCTAGCAAGCTAGCTAGTGATACGTCCATTTTGCATCATGCTTATAATTTGATATTTATTGCATTATGGGCTGTTCATACATGTTTTGTCACAATACTTATGCATTTTCCCTCTTATTTTACAAGGTTTACATGAAGAAGGGGGGATGCCGGCAGCTGGAATTCTGGGCTGGAAAAGCAGCAAACTCTGGAAACCTATTCTGCACAACTCCAAAAGCCCCGAAACTCCACACAACATTTTTTTAGAAAATATAAAATATATCTGTCGAAAGAAATCCACGAGAGGGCCCACTGGCTGGCCGCGAGGGTGGGGGGCGCGCCCCCCTTCCCAGGGCGCGCCCCCTGCCTCGAGGGCCAGCCGGTGGGCACCAGGTGCCCATCTTCTCCTATATGAAGCGTTTTGACCTGGAAAAAATCAGGAGGAGGCTTTTGGGACCAGACGCCGCCGTCTCGAGGCGCAATCCAATCTAGGGCTCTGGTAGAGCTGTTCTGCCGGGGATACTTCCCTCCGAGAGGGGGAAATCGTCACCGTCGTCATCACCAACAACTCTCTCATCTTGGGGAGGGCTATCTTCATCAACATCTTCACCAGCACCATCTCCTCTCAAACCCTAGTTCATCTCTTGTATCCAATCTTTGTACCCAAACCTCATATTGGGACCTATGGGTTGCTAGTAGTGTTAATTACTCCTTGTAGTTGATGCTAGTTGGTTTATTTGGTGGAAGATCATATGTTCAGATCCATTATGCATATTAATACCCCTCTGATCATGAAAAATATTATATCTTGTGAGTAGTTACTTTTGTTCCTGAGGACATGGGAGAAGTCTTGCTATTTGTAGTCATGTGAATTTGGTCTTCGTTCGATATTTTGATGATATGTATGCTGTCTTTCCTCTAGTGGTGTCATGTGAACATCGACTACATGACACTTCATCATTATTTGGGCCTAGAGGAAGGCATTGGGAAGTAATAAGTAGATGATGTGTTGCTAGAGTGACAGAAGCTTAAACCCTAGTTTATGTGTTGCTTCTTAAGGGGCTGATTTGGATCCATATATTTCAGGCTATGGCTAGGTTTACCTTAATACTTCTTTTGTAGTTGCGGATGCTTGCATGAGAGGTTAATCATAAGTGGGAGGCTTGTCCAAGTAAGGGCAGCACCCAAGCACCGGTCCAGCCACATACCAAATTATCAAAGTACCGAACGCGAATCAGATAATCGTGATGAAAACTAGCTCGACGATAATTCCCATATGTCCTCGGGAGCGCTTTACCTAGCATAAGAGTTTGTTCAGGCTTGTCCTTTGCCACACAAAGGATTGGGCCACCTTGCTGCACCTTATTTACTTTTACCGTTTGTCACTCATCTTATCACAAAACCATCTATTACCTATAATTTCAGTGCTTGCAGAAAATACCTTACTGAAAACTGTGTATCATTTCCTTCAGCTCCTCGTTGGGTTCGACACCCTTACTTATCGAAAGGACTACGATAGATCCCCTACACTTGTGGGTCATCAGCTAGCAAGTTTGTCAACACTGGTTATTTGGACTCTGTCAACAATGCTTGCTGGATCTCTGTCTATCTCTCCGCTCTAGAAATTGTAGAAAGTTCAATTATTTTGATTCCGAAGTTTATTTCACCTTAGTAGAGGAAAATTCTAATTAGGTCATCTGGTCATGGATTTATTCAATTGCATTTTGTACTGAATAGAAAATGTCCTTTACAGTGAGATTGTGAGACAGTGAGGGGGAGGCGTGATGCTTAAGGGGAAAAAGATTGATGCATTTATCAAAAGAAAGAGAGGTGATTCAGCTGATGAACTAATAGCAACCGAAGCAATGCCTGTTCAGCCAACGGACTGTGTTCAACCTCCTATGTTGTTGCTCGAATTTGAGCAACAAGGACCACATCCTTCGATGCCTCAACAGCAAGGACAAAGCCATCAAACTCAAACAAATGAAGTACTATTTCAAGGGATTGAATTCTTGCAGCAGGATCCAGCACTACGCCCACAGATTTGGCAATATCCACCTAATCTAAGAGACGATGTACGGCGAGCATGTTTTAAGCTTGGTATTATGCAGCCCCGTTTGCATAATTACAAAGCTTATGGTCCAGAAGGTCGCAAACGGTGCTTTAAGTATGACTAGTTCAAGGATTTCCCATCATGGTTGGAGTACTCATAGGACAGTCATCGTGCATATAGCTTCTATTGTTTCATGTTCAGCAAAAATAAAAAACAAGAGAGGTGGTTCAAATGTCTTTACAGTGCGAGGATTTGTAAATTGGAAGAAGGTCCATGATGGAAAGAAATGTGCTTTCCTAAACCACATAGGTTCTGATCATTGCTCCGAACATAATAATGCAACCAAAGCATGCCATGAAATGAGATCAGATGAAGGTTGGGAGGCCTTTTTTGATAGTGTTGTTGAGTTCTGTGTAAATCACCCCATTGATATTCCAGATTAGGGAGAAACTTAAATTCTGCGTGGTGCTCGTGCTCGTCATTTCGGGTGGAAGTATTTCGTGCAACACTTGATACTGAGCTACATGAATTAGAATTCAGGTTCAATGACAAGGTATTGGATCTATTGACAACTAGTGCTACCCTGATCCCTAAAAATAAATTCATATCTTTCAAAGCTGATGATACCTGTGAGTTAGTCAAGAAATATTATCCAGCAGATTTCACCCAACAGGAAATCTATGGATTGGAGCAGCAACTAAAACACTTTGTTGTGGATGCCTCCAATGATAAACAGTTGAAAACTGTGTCAACCTTAATAAATCTTTGTCGATATCTCTTTGAGATAGGGAGACATTCTATCTACAATTTGGTTGATCGATTGTTGCCCTTCCTTCTAACTCTTCCAGTCCCTACAACAAGTGTCGAGCGAGCATTCTCAATTGTGAAGATAATTAAGACAAGGCTACGTAATACCATGGAAGATGATTATCTAGCCAATAGCTTGCTAGTAAAATAAAGAGTGAAATCACAGAGAAGTACAATTATGAAGATGTTCTTGTGCACTTTAAGGGTGCATAGAAATGGAAATCTAATATGTAGTGCAGTGTTGCCGTAGTGAACTGAATGATCCATGGTTAAATGATATTTTGCTATAGTTCCTTTTGTTATGGTGTAGGTTATAGATATGTATATATTTAAAATTAGAAATGTGTTTTGTAAGCTACTGTGGAGAAGATCAATATAATTGTATAAGTTTCTAGATATTTACAATATCTAACTTGCGGTATTCGTATGATTTTGTATTTGAGTTTCTTTTTAACAGATGCACCCCTCCAGAGATTTCTTTGAAGCTCCGCCACTGCTTATAAGTATTTAGGAACGGAGGGAGTAGTATCTATCCAAATCAGACCAGGTTAGACCAGCTCCTGCCTTACTCCCTCCAGGTATACAATGCCATAATTTTCTCTCATTTTTCTTATCGTGCCATACAAGGATACAGAAGGTTACCATTGGACTACTGATATATATGTCTAGATCAGCTTGCATCAGCTTCTTCCTTCCTTCAGAATAAAGACATCACAAGGTGAGGAGGATGGCTAACTGCTACCTAGTGCTACACTGTTATTGGAGCACCCGCTTCACCCTGCTGAACCAAACTAAGGCTCATCACTGTGTGGAATATGTCATACTTGACGGTCTTTGGACGGACCTTTGCTCTGCATCGAACATCCAGCTCGAATTTCCCCACTGTGCATGTATTCTTGTTTCCATCTGTTGGATACAAGCTGTTTCCTTCACTATCTTTTTTCGAAACAACATCACCTTTATTACGTACCACTAAATAATAAGGGAGGCAAATGTAATCGACGTCGAATTTACTACGTACATTTCTTAATTCCGTGGTTTGTGAGCCTCAAGCCCCAACAGGGTACAAGATGGTTTGTCACATGTGATTTCAACAAGATCTATTGGGCCCGTGACAAGAACCACACAAAAGTTGGCCGTGCCGTCTTGTACGCTTTGGAAACACCCTCAACTCATGTGAACTAAAGGAGGTACAACAAAGAATAGGAAATTTACATGGAGCAATGAACATGCCAACCCGACCTTGAGCAAGTTGGATAGTTTTTTCTCCAATGAAGAATGGGATGTTGAATTTGGCTCTCACATCCTCCATGCCCTCTCGCCTTCGCTCTATAATCACTTCCCACTCCTCCTGGCCTGTGATAAGGCACCTAGGCGACCAAAAAACTTCCGTTTTGAAAACTTTGGATCAAGATGCCCAACTTCAAGGAAATTTTCAAAGATGCTTGGAACGAAGAGACGACCCACTCTGAGCCATACCAACTGTTTTTTCACAAGCTTAAAAGAATGAGTCAGCACCTGCGGTCTTGGAGCAAGTCTATCTTCTCCAACCACAAAGTCCAACTCCACATGGCCCTTGAGATCATTCTCCGGCTCAACGTCGCGCAAGAGCTAAGGCTGCTCAGCCCAGTGGAGTGGAACCTTAGAAAGACGATGAAAAGGAAAGTTGTGGCCTTGGCGGTCCTTGAGCGTGCATGGAAGAGAGAAAGCTGGCAAATTAAGTTGCACAAAGATGGAGATGCTAACACTATTTTTTTCATCTATGTATCAACCAATGTCGAAGGAAGAATTTCATCCGTCGCCTTAAGCACAACAATGGTTGGGTTACGCAGCATGATCATAAGAAAGAGATTATCAAGCACCACTTTTTGAAAGCTACATTGATCTCAACAGCTCTCTGATGTTA
The DNA here is from genome assembly GCA_902687465.1 of Secale cereale. Lineage (NCBI taxonomy): Eukaryota > Viridiplantae > Streptophyta > Magnoliopsida > Poales > Poaceae > Secale > Secale cereale. Next base: position 9,474,938 of record LR738711.1, read on the forward strand.
GGGTTCAACGGCTTGCATTACCCTGTAGGATAGAATTCTTGATTCCTCCAAAGCCTACATTAGTCATGCCAGGTAACAAATTGTCATCTATTTTCTCTCTCTATGTGAAAGTTCAACTATATATATCTACGGCATATTTTGCTGGTGGTCCATGAGCTAAAGGTCTCCACATAGGTATGTATGTCGTGTGCTAGCTACATAGGGATCTGCTGAGAGAAACAAGAGACGAAAAAGGTGATATATATGGAGTCAGATACGAGTGTGATCTTGATCGTGAGAGAGAAAAAACATATGAACAAGTATAGTTCTCATTATTTTCAGCAGACCTACAGCCACGCAAGTAATCTTAGAGCATGTGAGGAGGGGGCAGATGAAGTGATTGCCAGTAGTGTTAGTATGTCCTTGCAAGAGGACCGAGAACTTATGGCAGCATGGAGTCAAGATATTGTCTTTTGAAATTCGTTATGTTTTTCCAGTTGACAAAGATTTATTAATTTATATTTTTTTGAAATCAAGTACATTTTTGGAATGCGATTTTTTTCAAATTCAGGAACTTTTTAGAATTTGTCTTTTCTAAAAAAAAACTGTGAATATTTGAAATCCGTTAATGTCTTTGAAATCAGGACTTTAAAAAAAATTCTACAATGTTTTTCCGAATTCATGTGCATTTTTAGATGTCACCAGTCTTTTGGAAAATATAAAAAAAACATGTCATTTTTTCTGGGAGATGGGACAAGCAGCAGCAGCAAAAGAACAAGCAAGAAAAGAGCAACCAAGGGTGGGAGAGGGGGTGGGAGCGAGCGAGCGGACCTGCGAGTGCGGGGGTTTGTGATCGAGCTGGGCCAATGCACGCACCCCTATGCACTTTACCGGAAATATGGCGCTTAAGGCGATGTAGAGGAGGCTAGCATGACCCGAAGCCCAATAAAACAATTTACTACATGAAAAAGATCTAATAAATTTATAATAAAAATAGTATGATCGCATTTATTCAAGTAATATCGGGGATTCCTTAGCAAAAAATGGAAGTCTACAGTTTCTCGTTTTCCCTATGTGACATGTAAACAAAGGAAGCGATGCCTATTGCATATGCCCTCGGATCTTGGTGCCATCACCCAAGTTTTGACAGACGTTGCTTAATGTACGAATCAGTTTGTGATATGTGACCTTTTCGAGTGTCTACTTTTATGTCCAGAGAAGCCACTCGCCCCGCTCTCACAATACTACCTGCTGCAATAAGTTCTCGGTCCTCCTGCGAGGACATACCAACAGTCCAACACTAACTGTGACCACTTCATTTATCTCTTCTTAACATGCTATAAGGTTACTCATGTAGTGTGTAGGTGCACTGGAAATAATGAGAGTTATAATTGTTCAGAAGCTTTTTCTTCTCACAATCAATATCATACATATGTGTATCTGGCTCAATATATATCACATTTGCTTCTCGCATTTGTCCCCTCAAAACCATGGGAAGCTAACACACACCATATCCTTGTGCCGGCCAAATTTGTCACAAATATGTATAGTTGCACTTCCACAGGCCGAGGGGAAATGGATTATGCAGTTGTTCCTCATTAGCAATATCAGCTTAGGGGGCATCAAGAATTCTTGTCGGGGGGATATATTGGGATAATGATCGATGTTCTGTGCCATGCACGGCCCCTTCACCTCCAGCTAAACAACAATATTTGCATGGTTAGATTGTCGGGGAAAAGCTATGTATACTTATACGTGACGTGTTGCATGTGGTGTGATTCGTACTTTCATTGTGAAAGTTCACGTGACTTGCAGAAGAGGACTGCCAGACAATACAGATGAATAGATGAAAAGAAAGGATTGTATCAGTGAAAGAATTGATTACCGGCCGGTTGGCTCTTGAGGCCATTGTAGCCATGGCATGAAGGCATGCAACAAATTTTCTGTTGGATTATATTTGCCTCTCCCTTATTGTTCACTGACTGCCAAGTATGACACCTTTCACATGATCCTGCAGTCGCTTTGGTTCAGAGGTGTGAACTAGATGCCAAATATAGCAGTAGCCGAGTGTAGTGTGGCACTCTGCTCAAGCTTTTGACCAGTTTGTCGATATTCAAGAGTGGTTTCAGCAGAATTGCAATATTGACATATTCCTTAGATTTTGATGGGAAGACTTAAAACTATCAAGAAATCGTACTGCCTAGCTAAAAGGCACTAAACAAAAGCCATCATGAGAGGCAACCCATGATTAATATTTAGTTTGTTTGTGCGATAATAAACTAATTACCTTATGTAACATCATGGTTTTTATAATTTTGCTTAATAAAGTGCCAATGACAGCATTTATTATGTTCTAGTTTTCCAAGTGTATGAGTTGTTGCGCTGAAATAAATAGGGACACACGTTCACACGTCTGGCGGCCAATTAGCCGATCGTGGTTGTAGATGATTTTATGCGCCTAATAGTAGCCATCATAGGTTCCTATGTGGGTAGACCCACATAGGTTCTTTTTCACCGGTTTTGTGGGCCAGTTTGTCTATCGAGTTTTGCTGGAGTTTTGTCGGTTTTGTTTTTGTTCTTTTGTATTTCTTTGTTTTTTCTTTCTCTTATTTATTTTCCATTTTTTTTGTTATCATTTTTTTAAACACATGATTTTTTTTTCTAATTTTTTTGAAGCTTTTAAGAATCAGAAAAATATTTTTAATATTGTGATCTTTTCTAAATATGCTTTTAAAAACCATTTATATTTACTCAAATGTTTGATTTTTTAAATTAATGAACATTTTTCCACATCCAAAACCATTTTTAAAAGTTGTGAAAATTTTAAACTGTGTGAACCCTTTCTTATTCATTAACATTTTTTCCAAAACCACAAACATTTTTAAAATTTGAGAATTTTTATTCAAAGTTATAAAGTTTTCTAATTTACGACATGTTTCCAAATTCGTGAATATTTTTGGAGTCCGGGTTTTTTCTTTGAAATTCACGAAATTTCTAGAATTTACCCTTTTTCCAACCGTGAATATTTCAAATCTGTGAACTTCTTTGATTCAGTAATACTTTATCAAGTTGATGAACATTTTTCTATTTCATGAGTCTTAGGAAAATAAATTAAAGCAAAGAATTTTTCTAAGAGACAAGACAAGCAGCAACAACAAAAGAATGAGAAAACAA
>LR738711.1:9479638-9510127 GCA_902687465.1 Secale cereale
CCCCCGTCGCACTTCCAATCCTAATCTCAACTCTATAAATTCCCAAATATTCTCCGTATACCAAAGGGCACATCAAAAATACTTTTCCGCCGCCGCAAGTTCCAGAGCCACGAGATACCATATGGAGACCTTTTCCGTTAATCTGCCGGAGGGGGATTTGATCACGGAGGGCTTCTACATCAATCTTGCTGCCTACCGATGATGTGTGAGTAGTTTACCATAGAACTACGGGTCCATAGGTAGTAGCTAGATGACTTCTTCTCTCTCTTTGATATTCAATAAAATGTTCTCCTCTATGTTCTTGGAGTTCTATTCAATGTAATCTTATTTTGCGGTGTGTTTGTTGAGATCCGATGAACCGTGAATTTATGATCAGATTGAATATTGTTTGAGTGTTATCTGAACTCTTTTATGCATGACTAAGATAGCTTTGTATTTCTCTCAGAACTATTGATTTGGTTCGGCCAACTATATTGATTTTTCCTGTAATGGTAGATGTGCTTTGTGTTGGGTTCAATCTTGCGGTGCTCAATCCCAGTGACAGAAGGGGACATGACACGTATAGCATTGTTGCCAATACGGATAAAAAGATGTTTTTTACCATATTCATTGGATCTATCCCTCTATATCATGTCATCTAGCTAAAGGCATTACTCCATTTTTGTTAACTTAATACACTAGATGCATGCTGCATAGAGGTCGATGTGTGGTGTAATAGTAGTAGATGCAGGCATGAGTTGGTTTACTTGTCACAAACGTGATGCATATATTCATGATCATTGCGTGAGATATCGTCATGATTATTCACTTTTCTATCTATTGCTCAACAATAATTTGTTCACCCACCGTATGCGTTCTTTCAAGAGAGAAGCCTCTAGAGACAAACTATGCCCCCCGGGTTTACTTTTATCATATTATTTTCAGACCTATAAAACTAAAAACCAAAAAATACCTTGCTGCAATTTATTTAATTTTATTTAGTTTTGCACTTTATTTATCTTTTATACCTATCTCTATCAGGTCTCATCTTTGCAAGTGACCGTGAAGTGATTGACAGCCCCTTTACCGCGTTGGGTGCAAGTATTTGTTATTTTGTGCATGTGCTATCATTGGAGACATGCGTGTACCTCTTATGGATTGATACCTTGGTTCTTAGCTAAGGGAAATACTTATCTCTACTTTGCTATATCACCCTTTCCTCCTCAAGGGAAAAACAAACACAACTCAAGAAGTAACATGGAGCGGTGCTTCATCTTTCACATTGATGGCGGCGGATCTCGGTGGCATGGCGTAGTGGAGATTCGGTGTACAATGCGCCAGGATGGACTCGCACAGGAGAAGGACGCTGTCTGGCGTCATGGTGGTGTTGACGGCAGAGAGGCCTGACAAGGTCGGTGCGTTAGTTTTTGCTCTGAAGATGGATTGGTGGAAGACGGCGGCGATGACACATGAGAGTGCATCGGACATGTTTGTATCCCAAACCCAGTATGTGCTCGGTTGAGGCGTCCGGCTTTCGATGTTAAGCTTTGGTACGATGTCTATTTGGTATTAGGATCGTACTATCGACACCCCTTCATCAAGTGGATAGGCGTAGCGATAGTTTTTGCTAAGATGGTGGCTTCAAACTACCAGATTTACTACTTTGTAAGGTCTTTGTGAATAATTAGTAAAATGGCTGCATGCACCATCCAGATACAGAGGCCGGGGGTAATCCTCCTTTTCTAAATAAAATAATGAGCCGAAGACCAATGAAAACACTTAACTTCATAAAAAAGAACTAATAAATCATAATAATAAAAATAGTATGATGTGTCTATTTCAAGTAATATCGGGCGTTTCTTAACAAAAAATGGCGGTCTGCATTTTTTTGTTCGCCCTATGTGATATCTATAAATACCAAACCTTGGAGACCTAAGTAGCCATGGAATGCAGGCATGTTGTAAATTTTCCACTGCAAACCTTTGCGACGTTGATCCAACAAACAACATTATATGTTCAAGATGATAGCAAAAGGCACCTAAGTAAAATTTGGTAATTAGAGACCAGCAATAATGGTATTCTTCAATATAATCTAGAATACGCGATATTGAATGTAATATTATAAAGTCTGACTTGGAACATGTACACCTTTTATTTTTGAACAGACGAAGTATCTAGTAGCTTCTCTTGTGACGTTCATGCATGATGGGCCACACATACCTAAATTTATGCCTATTCGCTATCATGTTCTCCGGCTGGCGACAAGAACTTAAAGTTGACCCTATACATTCCGGCCCTCTTCACTACCGCTAAGATTACATCCAAAGTGGTTGGTGCAACATAGCAAGAGAAAATAAAGATGGATAGAGATACATGAACCGCTCACTCCTACAGTTCCATATAAGTTATCTCAACCCGTCAAGATTACACTCCAATAGTGGTCGATATTTATCAGAACTTTCTCTACCATCTTCAGCAATTTGAATGCCAACTTGATAAGACTCTCAAGATCTAGCACATATTATACTCGTGTGGAGATCTTAGGATAACAGGTGTGTTGTATACTCATAGGCATGTCACTTAAGTCAATGACACAAGTTAATCACTACAGGCTGCTGCAAATCTTGGATAATATGTAGGATTGGGAGACATGGGTAAGGAATAACTAATAGAACCATGTTTTCCTCTTAAATTAAGCTCGCAAAAGGCAGGGTTGTCAGAACGAGCTGCTCCTGTCTTCCTCTTAAATTAAGCTCGCAAAAGGCAGGGTTGTCAGAACGAGCTGACCAAGATAGCAACCAAACATGCCAGAGATAAGGAATTGGTGCTAGGCATAACCAAATTCAAAGGAAAATGTTTATTCCGATGTGTACATGCACAATCATTACAATATTGTTTTTCCGAAAAGGACTAGTTTTGTGCAGCATCATGATTTACATTAACCATAAGACTTTAATTAATCACTGAATTTCTCTGAGGTTGGCTTTGAAGTCGATGTATATTCATGGAACATGGGCATCAAGTAATCGGTCTGGGATCCATTAAATTTGTGGATTTGTGAAATTATCGGAAATCAACACTACGATTTACTATAAGTTTCGGGTCCTCTTCCAAGGACATACTAACACTAATAACATCTCTATCCCGTCTTATAAACTTTTAACTTCTGAAACATCCCCACAAAACTTACTTGATTCCTCAAAAAGCAGTTTGTGCCTTAGCTATTCCCCTAAATTTAACTCTCGAAAACACAGTGGCACAATCTTGTGTTTGCAACATGATTCTGAAACTAGACTAAAGATAACCTGCGTAATTATACATAAACATGCCCACATTAATATAAGTTGAACTTAAACTACACTGAGCTACCAAGTGATTAAGCCACATTTAGCATTTAAACATCTAAATTTAATCTAATCCTCATTAGAGGAGATATCAAAGACCGACTCCTTGCCCTTGCCAGAGTCCGACGCCTGCGTGTCATGTGTGCCCCTCCGTTTGGTACGGGCTCGTCTTCGGAGTCGAGCGCATATGCGGCGAGCTTGATAAAGAGCTCCTCCGACACTCTCCCTCACCATGTGTGCTGGGCAGGCAACCTTGTATTCACGCGCGAGTTCATCTTGTAGCAAACCTTTGCAACATTGGATCCAAAGACATATGGCATATATCACAGTAAGTATTCGAAATATGGCATATCTCATATACATATCATATGTTGAACTTTCAAAACCTAAATAACATAGTACCATACGGCATGAATGAGAGTATCGATAAGCAAGCAATTATGTTTACAACTATAACAAGTTGATATGCACCTGAAGACCAGAAGAGTTTTTTGGTTGGAATTGCTAGTAGTACAAAGATGACCGAAGGTTCAGTTTGCGTATTTTGGGCATCGCGTGCAAAGCTCAGATAATTTTACGCTCGTTCAGCCGTATAAAGAACTATGGCGCCATCGGATACCAGGTTTGAGGTGAAGAAGTTCAACGGGACTAGAAGCTTTGGGTTACGGCAGAGATGGGTGAAAATTTATTGGTGCGACATGGATGCTTGAAGGCGTTGCGGGAAGTCAAGCCAGTTAAGACAGAATTATCATGTGATGGATCAAAATTTGCGAAAGAGGATTTGAGAGCCTCGAGCGTGTCATGCAACCGGACAGGTTCGGCTGGGTCGGGCTTGACAGTCTGACGGATCAAACGTGAGTCGGTTGGTACACAAGACGGTGCGGGATCGGCGACTGCGACCTAGGAGTGTGATGCTGATGGTGACCAACTTCTGGGCATGGAAACACGTGGCGCAGCAGGTCTGAGGACTTGTGTGGCTTCGACAAGACTATGGCGCGGGGTTGATTCCAAGTGATGTACACAAGGAGCTTGAAGTTGACGGGGCGCGTGGGTGGACTGATCATCTACCATGGAGTCATGTTGAAGGTGCAACTCGAGTCTGCATGACTTCACTCGGTGTTGATTGAGGGGCTACGACGTGAGATGTCAGAGAGTCGAAGCCTATTCAACGTGGAAAAAGCTAGCGACGTGTAGTTCGGACTGGAGCGCAATAGTCTGATGGAAACGTGAAACTCGTCATCGGTCAGTGGATCGGTGGTACTCTACAGTGGGGGTTGAGCGTTGTGGGTTCGTGACCCTTGAGACTCGACTAGGACAATAGAGGCTCGGCGAGGTAATAGCGGCGAGGCGTGTGGTATGCACGGGACATGGAGACGAGCCAGGGCTCTGGTGGTCATACATGTGATGAGACAACTGTGAATTTGGCTCGGGATGACTACAAGCAATGGTGAAATTCCTTCATGATTCAGACAAGCGGTCAAGGTAGAGCGGTGATGTTGAGCTTAGGTAACTCTTATGTGTAAGACCCAATATTTGAGTTGTTCACTTTCACGGAGGTAAGTGATCGGTGTGTGATGGCATTGAATGGATACTCTAGAAGTTTAGAGAATAAACTAGAGTAACAAGAAACTTAATTTTGCTCGAGTGTTGACTGTGGTCAAGAAAAGAAGGGACAACAAGTTGCATGTGGAGTCATATGGAGTCTTGGAGTAGCAGTGGTACTCATGGGATAAGCGCAAGTCCAATGTACATGGAAGTTTGTCGCATTGACGAATTCAAGGTGGTGAAGAATATTCGCCAAGGTGGAGTTTGTTAGAGTTGTGTCGAATATTGTGTTCAAAGTAGGTTATAGTTGGACTTGTAGTAGTATTATGTTTAGGTAAGATATGGAGTCGTGTCCAAGTATGACACTTGTATCCTAGGCCTCTCTTATATAGCGAGGGTAGACACACGATGTAACATATGCCAACATAATAGCTCAGGAACGTAGGGGAAGCCGGCGGCATGTTGATACGTCCAAAATGTATCTATAATTTCTGCTTGCTCCATGCCTCTTTTGGGTGATATTGCTATGATATTTATACACTTCCATACACTTTTGATCATATTTGGACTAACCTATTAACTCAGTGCACCCCAGTGCCAGTTTCTGTTTTCGGCTGTTTTTGTATTTCAGGTTTTCCCATTACGAGCACTGCCAGAAAAATTCCGGAAAAATTATAAAAAAAATCAGCGTTCCAAAAGCTACCAGGCACCCGAAGCACAGCCGAAGGGGGGCCACCAGGGCTCCAGGCGCCCTGGTGGAGAGCCCCCCCCCCGGGCCGCGCCGGGGGGGCGCCTGGGCCCCCCGAGCCTCGTCTGATGCCCCCCTTTGGCATATATTTATATCGTGTCCCGAAACCCTCGAGACGGGAACCCTTTTTCGCGATCTCATCTCTGTTCCGCCGCCGCCGCGCTTCCAAGATCGGGAGCACCAGGAGAACTCTTCCCGGCACCCTGCCGGAGGGGAGGATCACCACCGGGAGCTTCTCCACCACCATGGACGCCTCCCGGATGAGTTGTGAGTAGTCTCCCTTGGACCATGGGTCCATGACCAGTAGCTATGTGATGTTCTCCTCCCGTTCTTGTGCTTCACTAATTAGTCCTCGTGAGCTGCCCTACATGATCGAGGCACATATGTAATCCTTATGCTGTTGCTATGATGAGTTTGCTGGGATCCGATGGATTATGAGATTATGTTCAGATTGTGTTTGAGTAATATATTTGACTCACCTCCTTTATATTTATGTTCGTAAGTAATTCTTGCATGTTCTCCGTTGTTATTTATTGCTTTGGCCAAGTAGTAGGTAGTGACTCCAAGAGGGAACGTTATGCTTGATTGTGGGTTCATGCCCCTCGATGACTAGCTTGAGTGACAGAAACATGAGTCTAGGGGATGTGCTGTTGCCACAAGGGGGAAAACAACGATGCTTGTGCCCGCGGGTGCAAGGATTGTTTACTTTACGCAAAGTTCTTTTAATGCAGTTGTCTGTTGCTTTGAGTTTACACTATGGGTGGGACTCGCAACTTAATACCAACGAGATGTTCTGGATAGATATCTCAAGGTGGATGATTAGTAGTAGATGCAGATGGATTTCGGTCTACTTACCTCGGCGTACCGCCCATGCTTTGAACCTCTACCTTTCTTGCAACTTAGTCAGCATTGGTTTGCGCACATGGTCCTGTCAATTGCCCAGCTGTAATTCGTTTACCTCACATAGCAGTTTTATCGTCTTTTGGGAGAGACACATCACTACTGAACATCATGGGACTCCGGTCCATATTACCATCATTGATCACATCCGCTATTTACTTTCCGCTTTTATTTACTATTGCAGCAATATCTATCACTACTATCACTTGCGTTTGATCCTTTGTAAACGACAAGGCCGGAGGGATTGACAACCTCTCTGTACTCGTTGGGAGCAAAGTTATTTGTATCTGTGTGCAGGTCCACGTTGATTGCTAATATCTGGCACCGTTAGCAGTTGACACCTTCTTGTTGAAACTGGGAGTCTCAGGGGAAATCGATCCTTGGTATCTTTGCCAAGGGAAAACTTTCGCTACACTGCATCTCAAACCTTCCACTTGGGGTAACCAACGAGGGGCGAGAAGCCATCAAGCAAAGTTTTCTGGCGCCGTTGCTGGGGACTCCACTCTTCAAGATAGGGGAGTTGCACGCTATCTTTTACCTTTGCTTTTTAGTCTTGTTAGTTTACCTTTTAGTTTTTGCTTTATGTCTTTTCACTAGTTTTGCTTAATGGAAAACAACAAAAATATGAGAGAGCTTTATAAGCTCTACCTTGCTTTGGGACATGATGTGTTTGAAGAGAAAATTAAAAAACCTATGGAACTTTATTATTTGCATAACAATCATGATGGTGGTGATGTTATTGGTATGCTTTCTTTGAATATCAATATTGCTAATGACATGGAAAGCTCTAAGCTTGGGGATGACACGTTTGATGAACATGATATTTTTAGTCCCCCAACTTTTGAAGAGAAAAATTACTTTGATGATACTTTGCTTCCTATACATGGTGATTACAATGATGAATAGGATGTTTTCAGTCCACCTACTACCGAGGATAAAATTTATTATGATTATGATATGCCTCCTAAATACAATGATTACCATGATGGTTATGATTGCTTTACTCTCACTATTCCTAATAAGAAAGATTTTTCTTATATGAAGAGTAATGATACCTTTTTGCATGTGGATCATGGTAACAATGCTTTATGTGATGCTTATATTGTTGAGTTTATTCGTGATCCCACTAAAAATTATTATGAGAAGGGAACACATGCTTATAGATATTTCAATAATATCAAGTTCCCTCTCTTTATGTTGAAGGTTTTGAAGCTGCACTTGTTTTGTCTTCCTATGCTTATTGCTTTGTGCTTCAATGAATTATTGTATTGCAATATTCCTATGCATAGGAAGCATGTTAGGCTTAAATGTGTTTGGTGTTTGCTTCTTGATGCTCTCTTTTGTTCTTCAACTCTTATTCCTAAGAGAGCATCATTAAAGTCTTAAGCCTATCTTTATGGCTATAAAGAAAGAGCTCTAGGGAGACAACCCTTGTTAACTTTGCTTTCAGTTTGTTCTTTCAGTTTTAGTGGTCTTGATGTTTGTTACTACAGTAGCATCATCATTGTATCTTTGCTTTTCAACTTTGTGCCAAGTGTAGCCTCTGATGGCAAGAAAGTTCAAAAGTTGTGACGTGCTGTCCAGGAAACAGATTCTCTCATTGGATAGAGAAATTTGTATAAAATCACCAGATCATCTTTTTGGTCTGAATTTTTTCGACAGTGTGCTCTATACAATTTTCTTTCGGGCGTCTGTTCTGAGTTTTTTTATTAGAGTTGCAGAAGTGCCCCGAAAAAAATCATTTACTACCTGCTGTTCTGTTTTTCACAGATTCTGTCCTGTTTTGCCTTTCCTTCATTTTGCAAACCTTGAGCTTGCTTTTTCTTTGCAAAAACCTTTTGGCAATCTTGAGAAACAGTAGACCTTCAAGAACATCCTTATTTCCAGCAAGGAACAATTATTTTATTAAGGGTACTAACCTCGCTAATCAGATTATGATGAGTTATGTATGAAGGGAGTTTTCAAGTGTGCGAGGGAAGATGATAAAAAGATTCAGGAGTGTCAAACGCTCAAGCTTGGGGATGCCCCCATGCACCCCCAAGAAATATTCAAGGAGACTCAAGCGTCTAAGCTTGGGGATGCCCCCGTGCATCCCCTTCTCCATCAACATTATCAGTTCTTCTTTCGTTCCACTATATTTTTATCACTTCATGTGTTATGTGCTATGCTTGGAGCGTCTTGCTTTTAGTTTCCTTTTTAGTTTTCTTTAGCTTTTCATAACGAGTCGGAACTCAGCTTTCTTTATGTGGGAGAGAAACACGCTCCACTTCTACCTTGAACATAACATAGAATTTTCATGTCTATCTTTGCTGTGTGTGTTCTTTGTCTTTTAATAGCTACTATCATGCTTAGCTCTTAACTTTCATGCTTATCTTTCTAAAGAGCTTTTGTTTAGTTGGTTGCTTGAACTCTCTTTAGTTATCATGCTTATCTTATTAAGAGAGTTTGCTTCCGTTGCATTGGTTGATATGTCTATGATAAAGATGCTACGTGCATAATGGTGCTTAGTAGTTCATGTTTTCTTATGGTTAGTCTCAAATAGCTGGGGGATTCCCAATGTGTTATTGGAGTACCAACATGATTTGTTTGCCTATGATGTGGTATGGTTTAGTAATATCTTCCTTCGAGAATTTACTTTGATTGACTTGGCGTATGCTCACGCATATTTAAGACTGTAAAGAAAGTCTGTCAAGCCTTGATTATCTTTTATTTCTGAGTAGCGATATAACTTCCTTGCCTGATTCAATGTTGCTTTGTCGCTCTGCATGATTATGACCGTCATTGCTCTCTTAGTTGGTTGCTCCCAGTCTTTTGCTAACCTCCACCTGTACTAAGCGGACTGACTGCTTGTGCATCCAAATTCCTTTAAACCAGTTATGCCATATGAGTCCACCATACCTTCCTACATGGTATTTACCTGCCATTCCTAATGGAGACTTGCATGTACCATCTCGAAATTATTCAAAGAAAAAGCATTCCTATTTTGTTCCTCTGTTGTAAGTTCATGAGGAAGTAGTGGTTAATTCATGATCTTTTTAAGTTGGACAAGCTTCACCCCGGGATTGCATGTATAATGTGCAAACCCATAATACGAGAAGGAACTGGCATTGAGTGCGCCCGGCTCAAAAAGATAATATAACAAACAAACCCTCCTTCACGCTTTGTTCATGAGAAATCAGAAAACTTTGGCAGTGATAAACAAAGGAGATTAAGAGGATGTGATCGTCCTCATTCGGGAGCCGTTCCTCGAAACTTGTCCATCTCAAGAAGTGATTGAGTTGTCTGCTAGCATTCGTTGACGAAACATGCATGGTCTAAAAAAATATATATTATTACCTCTGTTTTTAAAACCAAGAGCTCTGGTACATGTTTTGTCTTTGTTTCCGACTACGGGTTTTCAACCTTGCCAACAAAAGCCACGGTTCGAGAGTCTCCACCTTCTTTTAAAGCACCAACTACTGAGAGCATGATTGTCATTCTGAGTGTAATGTGCATTGTCCCAAAGTAGCATTGTCTTTTGCATGATTGTGATATCGTTTATTTTGAATTCATTGTATCTAGTCATCACTTAAACCTTGGAGGTGCCCCTGCATTTATGTTTTGCTTCACTAAAGGGGGCAAGCGAGATATCACTTTATCATATTTGCACACCATGCTCATTGCAAATCTATTTGATGTTTCAGTATCATATTGTAAAACTTTCAGTTCTTTGTGATTTTCTCATGAGGCAACTTAATTACTACACATCCATTGTCTCAGTAAGCTTTTGTCATGTGACTATGAAAAATTCCTATATGGTTAATAGCATGTCACCACAGAAATTATTCTTGTTATCATTTACCTACTCGAGGACGAGCAGGAATTAAGCTTGGGGATGTTGATACGTCCAAAACGTATCTATAATTTCTGCTTGCTCCATGCCTCTTTTGGGTGATATTGCTATGATATTTATACACTTCCATACACTTTTGATCATATTTGGACTAACCTATTAACTCAGTGCACCCCAGTGCCAGTTTCTGTTTCCGGCTGTTTTTGTATTTCAGGTTTTCCCATTACGAGAACTGCCAGAAAAATCCCGGAAAAATTATATAAAAAATCAGCGTTCCAGAAGCTACCAGGCACCCGAAGCACAGCCGGAGGGGGGCCACCAGGGCTCCAGGCGCCCTGGTGGCGAGCCCCCCCCTGGGCCGCGCCGGGGGGGCGCCTGGGCCCCCCGAGCCTCGTCTGATGCCCCCCTTTGGCATATATTTATATCGTGTCTCGAAACCCTCGAGACGGGAACCCTTTTTCGCGATCTCATCTCTGTTCCGCCGCCGCCGCGCTTCCAAGATTGGGAGCACCAGGAGAACTCTTCCCGGCACCCTGCCGGAGGGGAGGATCACCACCGGGAGCTTCTCCACCACCATGGACGCCTCCCGGATGAGTTGTGAGTAGTCTCCCTTGGACCATGAGTCCATGACCAGTAGCTATGTGATGTTCTCCTCACGTTCTTGTGCTTCACTAATTAGTCCTCGTGAGCTGCCCTACATGATCGAGGCACATATGTAATCCTTATGATGTTGCTATGATGAGTTTGCTGGGATCCGATGGATTATGAGATTATGTTCAGATTGTGTTTGAGTAATATATTTGATTCACCTCTTTTATATTTATGTTCGTAAGTAATTCTTGCATGTTCTCCGTTGTTATTTATTGCTTTGGCCAAGTAGTAGGTAGTGACTCCAAGAGGGAACGTTATGCTTGATTGTGGGTTCATGCCCCTCGATGACTAGCTTGAGTGACAGAAACATGAGTCTAGGGGATGTGATGTTGCCACAAGGGGGAAAACAACGGTGCTTGTGCCCGCGGGTGCAAGGATTGTTTACTTTACGCAAAGTTCTTTTAATGCAGTTGTCTGTCGCTTTGAGTTTACACTATGGGTGGGACTCGCAACTTAATACCAGCGAGATGTTCTGGATATATATCTCAAGGTGGATGATTAGTAGTGGATGCAGATGGATTTCGGTCTACTTACCTCGGCGTACCGCCCATGCTTTGAACCTCTACCTTTCTTGCAACTTAGTCAGCATTGGTTTGCGCACATGGTCCTGTCAATTGCCCAGCTGTAATTCGTTTACCTCACATAGCAGTTTTATCGTCTTTTGGGAGTGAGACATCACTAGTGAACATCATGGGACTCCGTTCCATATTACCATCATTGATCACATCCGCTATTTACTTTCCGCTTTTATTTACTATTGCAGCAATATCTATCACTACTATCACTTGCGTTTGATCCTTTGTAAACAACAAGGCCGGGGGGATTGACAACCCCTCTTTACTCGTTGGGAGCAAAGTTATTTGTATCTGTGTGCAGATCCACGTTGATTGCTAATATCTGGCGCCGTTAGCAGTTGACACCTTCTTGTTGAAACTGGGAGTCTCAGGGGAAATCGATCCTTGGTATCTTTGCCCAGGGAAAACTTCTGCTACACTGCATCTCAAACCTTCCACTTGGGGTAACCAACGAGGGGCGAGAAGCCATCACATGTGCCCGCGTCCAGGGCGACCGGGTGCGGTATTATAGCGGTATCATGAGGAGGAGCGCCCATAGTCAGGCCCCGGAGATGTAGCCACGTCGGTGACCAATGTTATCAAATCTCGGTGTTGTGCCTTGTGTGATTGCTTGGTCCTCGATGATCGACGGTATGCCTCGAATTTATTCTAACATTGTTAACGAGGTTCACCGATATGGCTACATCCCCGGGACATTGACTATAGACGCTCCTCACCATGACGCCGCTAAAATGCCGCACTCCGGCCGCCGGCACATGCCGCCAGCTCCCCCGTGTGGCTTTTTTATTATGTTGACATAGGTTACATCGTGTGTCTACCCTCTCATTATATAAGAGGCATAGGATACAACTGTCCAATTAGGACACAACTATTACCCTGTCTACACACAGTCCAAACCCAAGTCCAACTGTAACATACCTTGCACAATAATATTCGACACAACTCTAACAAACTCTACCTTCGCGAATACTCTTCACCACCTTGAATTCAACCATGCATCGAACATTCATGTACATTTGACTTGAAATACGCCATGAGCACCGCTGCTACTTCCAGACTCCATGTGACTCCACCTGCAACTGTAGTACCTTCTCGTCTTCTACACAATCAATACTCAAGCAAAATTAAGTTTGTCATTACTCTACTTTGCGCTCCCAAAATCAGGAGTATCCGTTGAACGCCTTCACACACCGAGTACTATCTGTGTGAAAGTGAAGAACCCACATATTGGATGTCACATATAAGAGTTACCTAAACTCAACGTCATCGCTCTTTCTTGATTGCTTGTCTGAAATTTGAAGGAATTTCATCGTCACCCTGTGTCCCCTGAACCAAATTCGCAGTTGTCTCACCCTTCTTTCGGATTGTCTCTGACATGTCCCATAATTATAGCACTCCACCTCCTTCTGTACTTGTCATTCTCACTTTGCCATGTGCACTGAACAACACATAATATACGGCCATGTACACTCCCAGCTTTTGACATTAAGACTTTCCGTCACTTTCACAGACTCTCCATGGTCAACTCCTGTTCATCAACTAGCACCGATAGACCCTATCACCAACTTAAATCTGGTACTCATCAACACTGCTTCAGCATCCCTGCACACTTTGTGTGACCACATGTCTCGCCATTGGTGTTTTGGTCTATCGCTATGTCCCGTGCTTACCGCACGCCTCCCCTATCACCGCATCGAGCCTTTGCTGTCCTGGTCGAGTCTCCAGGGCCGCGAACCAACACCACTCAACCCCACTGCAGAGAACCATCGATCATCACCGAGCAATGCTGAGTATCACACCTCTAAAAGACCACAGGGCCCTAGTATGATCCACGTGACTCTCGCTATCCCGCTGAAATAGGCTCCGACTCTCCATGCATTTATGCCGTAGCCCCTCCATCAGCACATAGGCAAGTCATTCATCAGACTCCAGCTTCACCTTCAACATGACTCTATGTAGCTGGCCGTGCTACCCTGCGCCCTGTCGACTTCAAGAATTATCATGTGTACACTACCTTGAATCAACCTTACGCCGTAGTCTTGTCGAAGCCGCACAAGCTGTTAGGCCTGCACCACGTGTTTCCACGGCCCAAAAGTCGGCCACTATCTGCTTCACGCTCCTATGTCGTCGTCGCTAAAAACACCACCATCGTCTGCTTTGACCGACATCTTTGTCGATCCATCAAATTACAACCATGCTTCACGATGCGTCGTGTCCGCCCCGCACATCTGTGCACTGCTAGACACCCTGTGAATGCATGAACCTGACACGACGCACTTGAGGCTCCGTTGAACCTTACAAACGCATCGCCATCCTTCTGTACGTGCTCCAGCCACTTAGCAAACCTGAACAAAAAGACAAAGAAAACTATCTGTGCAATTATTACCATGATAGGCCCGCCTCTACACAATTTCTTCTTCCTGTCCATCAATGCCATTAGCTTCACGTACATAAGTGGATCCTTTGTTTCTCAACAAACAAATCTCAAGTCTGTACCAGCACCCAACCTGCTCACCCACGCGCAGTTCCTCAATTTGACCCAGCCTCATGCACTTGCTAGCCTCACCTGAAGCTGCCGCTGCCCTAGCTCCACTCGTCTGGATGCTACGTATGCTGTCAGCCAAACTGCATCCCCCGTCCTATGGCCAAACAGAGATGCTACATCGACGTAGCCTTACAGGATTTTACCGGGTTCGTTCAAGAAGCCATATTGTGATTGGATAAAGGGGTGGGAGGGGCCCCACCCACCTGAATATCATGGGGGGGGGTTCATCTTTAGTTAGTTAGGTTGCCCGTAATGGGAGTATCATAGGTAGTATCATGCATGCCAATTAAGCCATTTTGATGAGGTGGCATAGAATTAAATGAGGAAAGAGAGGTTTGAGTATCATATCATGATACCGTATCATATTAAATGATGTGCTACTTTGAGTCATGCATGGCAATAAATATAGTCCTCTATGATACCCACATATGATACTATGCATTACGGATGTAGTATCATATACTAGTATCATGCATATGATAGTAGTATATGATACTCCCCATTACAACCAGCCTTAGGAAGAGATCTGTAGAAGCCTGTATTACCCCGTACGTCTAGCATTTTTGGTGGCCAAATGCTCCGCTCAGCCTTGATGCGTTTCTGGCCCACCACCACCCACACATGGGCCTTGGGCCTTGCACGCACTAGAACACCAGCGCCTTGCCCCCCGATCGACTCAGATTGATCGATCTCCCTCGGCCGTCACCCATTGACGCACACGCCACCACCCAGATCTCCAGCGCTTGGCCACCTTCCCCACAGCGCCAGTGCTCCCATGCTAGGGCATGTGCGCGATCGTGTCGCTGCCATCCCGCGCAATCTGTTGCACGCGCTGCTGCATGATGATTCCATGAACAGACCAGACCACGTCGCTGATGCTTCCAATTGCTCCTGACACGAACAGAACTCCAGCGATACCATCGATCTTTCCCGGTCGCACTACTCGACCACCGATCAATTCGACGAATTCTGCTCCATCACTAGATCAATAGAACCTTTGCTTTGATACCACTTGCTAGAATAAATCAAAGGCGCACAGTCGATCTACCGAGGACCAAGCAATCACGCGAGCAGGGCACCGAAATTTATTAATGAGGTTCACCGATATGGCTACAATCCCAGGGCATGACTACGGACGCGCCTCCCCCTGACGCCGCTACAATACTGCACCCTGGTGTCCCGGACGCCAGCACACGCCACCAGCACTCCCGCGTGCCTGTGTTATTATGTTGGCATATGTTACATCGTTTGTCTACCCTCTCATTATATAAGAGGCCTATGATACAAGTGTTCTATTATGACACAACTACTACCCTGTCTACACATAGTCCAAAACTAAGTCTAACTGTAACCCACCTTGTAAAATAATACTCCACACAACTCTAACATTGTTTACAAGGTAATTCGCCATGCATTGAAACAGGGCATACAGATTCTAATGGTTCAATATCAATCTTGTGTAACATATATCTTCCTCGTGAATGATTGATTCCTTCCTGAGATTCTTGAGATAGAGATCGAGAAGGGAATGGAAGAATGACCGACTGTTGTTGATTACTGTCCATGCATTATTATTATTTTGCCAAATAACTATCAATCATGATTGATTCCTTTAACTTAATTTATTGTGTTATCAAATATTTATTAGTCGTGAGTAATGTAGACTTGGGAAGCATCAAGAATTCCGGGCTATACATAAATTCAAGCAATCTTGCCTTGGCAAAGGCCTCCTGGTGATGCGATGTTCCTTAACATACCAACCTGCACCGAGGCGACTAGAGGTTGGTGTTCGTTAAACAAAACGAAGCACCTGGTTTCTTCCATCCATCTTGTGCCAACCAATGTAGCTTTAGTATGTACTCCCAAGGAAAGGTCTCATCAATATCATTCATATGTTTTTTTCGACAAAGGGTGGATTTTATTGACTCAAAATGAAGCATCAACAGGATACAAACACAATGAGCACATACCCGGCCTCTGCATAGTTAGGAGCCACACAATCAACACTACCACACCCACACAAAAAATACGCCGACAAATAGCAAAGTCATATAAGACCAAAATTATACGTATGCGAGGAAAAAAACGATTTGGTCCGCGATCGACAAACTATAGCAATGACCATATCTGCAACAATCATTTTATGACACCATATAGAGAACGAGGTTCTTCAACAGCAAAGCCTTCAGGAAGGGAGCGGCGCTGAAGCGCTGCCGTCACTAGATCCGACCACAAGGCCAGAATCTAGGTTTTCACCTTGAAGAGTCAGTCCGAGCATATTCGAGTAATTCCTTCAACAAGGTAACGACATAAAAACATTGTCATTGCCAGGTATATCAAAAACGAAAGACCTAGGTTTTCATCCCGAAACTCGAGACCGGGTGCTCGTGTAGCCCCACCATCGCCATCAGTTATGTGTTGTCACCACCACTTTTCCGCACTCCTCATAGTTTCGTTGCACAACCATCCCTCTGCATCAAGTCGCCGACCATAGTCTGCATCTCTCCTCTGAAGTCAGCCATCGGGAGATACCTTTCGGTGGCCACCGTAATCCGCGGCGAGTCCGACACTTAGGTCGGAGACCGATGGCGAAGCACACCTCCCCGAATTACCAACACGTCGAAGAGAGCCTGCTCAGACCCGTCGGCCTAGAGACCGACATAGTGGAGCCAAAGAGACCGACATAGCGGAGCCAAAGCACAAAAGAGGGATCAACATCACTCGCGCGAAGCGTAGCCGCTGCTAGCCCACAGATCGGTACCATGGACCTCCACTGCCGCGATCTAGCCGCCGTTGGGAAAGCAGCCGCGGGAACATATCTGGGTAGAGAAGCCAAGCCATCTGCAGAGGCAGCATCAGCCAAGCCCACCACCACCGCTGCCCGTCGCTGCGCCATGACATCACGGCAATTCTAGCCAGTTCCCGTCCCCTCAACCCCTATCCGCCTTTGGCAGCCGGGCTACCGCGGTGGCAGGAAGAGACTGTCGGCAGGGGCTTTCTCGAGCGGATCTGGGTCACGCCCTGGGAACGACACCGACGCTAGTTCTCAAGGATAAATGCATGAGTACTAGGAAAGCATGGTACTCAAGAATAAATAGGAACCTAATGCATACGGCCATTTTAGTATGAGTACCAAGATAAACATGGTCCTCAGATTTAAAAAAAATGAGTATCAAGGTATTTCTTCATGAGTTGTTCCACCACTCACCAAGTTTGATCCTCAATAAATGGGAGAAAACTCCATGTGCATTACCTATCAGTTCTTGGAATTGAACTCGGGTCGTTAGGCTGCATAACCACATGCCCAACCACTGAGCCAAGGCTCTCTTTGCATATCATTGAGATGTAGGCTGGTAGGTTGCTAGATGATATGTATACACCACTGGATCACGGTGATGCATGTACACCACAATTGCTGGTCGAAATCGCAGACACACCCACATGCAGATACAGGTCCTAAATGGACACGAGGAAGCAGAGAGAAGATGAAAGCACACTAGCGCTTATCTTAATTATTTACTGCTTCATACGGGTTTCCATACATGCATCATGCACTGTAGCATGCAAGAAAAGTCCACGTATGGGACGAAATATCATGCACTAGCGCCTAGCTTAATTATTTACTGCTTATTGAACACCTGACATGATAGTCCAAAGTACATACCAAATGGGACGAAATATCAGCTGTCACATAATTTCCAAATTCTTCCTAGTTGTACAATATGAAATACTCAATTTAAGCAATTACAAGTAATAAATAGTGCCCTTTCCTCAAAAAAATAATTTAATAAATAGTGCCTGGTGCAACTTATATAAAGCTAAAGAAAACAATAAACGATAGTTCTGGGTGTTCACTAAGGCCTGCAAGCCAAAGCTTCAGAGGTGTTCACTAAGTAGACATTTGGCGAAGGACCACAACTCTTCATATCTTGAAACAAACTCCTCGCATACATGATGGGCATGTTTGGTTTCTTGGCTCGCACCTGCGTCGCACCCACCATGCAATTTTCCCTGCGTTTGGTAGGCTGCACGTCTCATTGGGCCAGGCCCGGCCGATGCAAAATCAGGCTCGCAGCCAGGCTGAGCGGAAACGCAGGGATCGGCCGTTTCCGCGAGCCAGGCCCGTGCCTGCACCCGCGCGTGCAGAGTCGCGAGCTAGGTCTTCTCGTCCAGTCGGCTCAGCTCGCATTTTCCCCCGTTTTCCCCGCCGCTCTCTCCTCTGGTGCGACGCTGCATCTCCTCGTCGGTGCCGAGGTAAAGTTCTCCTTCTCCCTTTCCTCTCCCTTTCTTCCCGAGTTCTGGCCTCTCCCTCCCGTTCCCAGCTATTGGTGACCTGCTCGCCGTCGCTCGCGGCCGCCCGCCCGATCTGACCGTGATAGCAAGCAGGGGACTCCGGCGGCACGTACACCACCTGCGCGCGCACTGGCCGGGCGTTCGCGGCCGCCCGCACGATCTCGCGCGTGAGTAAGCAGCAAGCACGGACCGCATGCTATGCCCTTGTTGACGGGGAAGGCCTGGCCATGGTAGATCTGACGGACCTTTTGCTTGAGAAGCTGTACCAGCAAGCATCTGGGGCTTCTCATCGATGCATGTGTGCGCAGTGTTATGCTGCTAATCCCCATCCGACTCTTTGCCAAGACTACCTTCCAAATATCTAACTTGACAGGTTACCGTCATTGAAGTTTCAGACCAGTGCTCTTCATAATGAGATAATTTAACTTGGTGCTATTTGGTTGCTTTGAGGTACAGATAAATTGTCGAAAACTTCCAAGTGCATACTTTTCTTTTGATTTGATCTGGAGGAAGAAGAACAAGAGAGAGAGAAGCTAGTTTTGTTTTGTATTTGTGTTGTGGAGATCAAGAGATCAGCAATACACGGTAAAAAAAAGGGGCCTTGGGAGGCTAGCTGTTATGTGCATGTATGTAAAATATAGGACCTCATGAATGCTGATACTGGAATACACATAGAATATACATTTGGTTTCATTGATTCAAAGGATCTTAATACGGAGTTTGCAAGATTCAGAATATTATGATTTCTTATGTGCGTTTGATTCAGAATGTTCTTTTACTTCGACCAGCAAAGATATCTAAGTTGGATTGCATGTCACCAAAACAATCTTTTAATTATTTTACATACATGTACAAACATCTAGAATCAATTTTCACATCTATCATATTGTTCGACCTCATGCATCCTACCAAACAACATCTGAGGTGAGCCTGGTCCATATCATGCAAGTACACCAAACACACATCTCAACTCCTTCTTGCATCAGCTCAACCAGGCCAGCCCCAGCCAAGCTCGTTCATGCAATGCAGATTGGATGCGCCCAGGGAACCAAACACACCCGATATGGTTCCCCTCAACCAAGCGCTTCAGCAAGAAGTTGCATAATTGCAACTCAACTCCAACCTTCTTGGCCTCGACATAAGTGAGGAGAGTATCCTCAAACATCGACTGCTCTAGAAAAACCCGGATGATTGTGGCATAAACCTGCAGCAACGTCATCTTCCCACCCAAATTGCTAGCCAACACAGGCGCCAACTGAAACAGCTCCGGCCTGGCATTCCTGCAGTGGTCGACGACGCTCTGAATCAGGCACCGGACCTCTTCGATCCTCCATGGCAAGAACGACTGCATAAGCAACGCAAACAGCCGGATCGACCGGGGCAGCCCATACAGCCTGACGCACTCCCTGAAGCTGATCTTCCTGGCATGTTCCTAGCTCGATGTCCGGACTGCTCGCCAGACACAGTGTGATTTGATCACAGGGATGCTGGAACACGAAAAGGAGAAAAGAGGTCAAAACCGGTAAAGAGGTAACTAGCATAGTGCAAAAATTGTTGATCCAGGGGGATGCAAGTAAATCTCACCTCGGTTATTTGTAACATATCGCGAAGCAACATGAATAGCACACAACAACTGGAGGTTCACTCGAATATTCATTCGTGTTGGTATAGGGATCAATATGGGTGTCCACGCCTTCGATGTTCATCATTGATCCGACCATGTCTATACTTCACCGAACCTATAGGGTCACACACTTAAGGGTCATCTATCTGCTGAATACTAGACAGCGAGTTTGCGAGAAATTCACCGAAAAAGATTCGGAGACAACAGAAGAGTTCCGGAGAGAGAATAGCGAAATAGTTTCGTAAAACTGAAAAGTTGTTTTAGGGCATACCATTAAGTCAAATTAGTTCCGGCACACGCCTGATAATTCTTTGAGGGTGCCAAAATTATTCTGGAAACTTTCTGGAATTTTCCGGGATGAAAATCGGAAATATTCCAGAGCTGCCGAGACCGCTTCAGATGCTTATCATAGATGAAAATCACTAATCCGTAATTGTTCCGGAATGCATTGAAAATTATTTTAGTGGGTATTGGAAATGTTCTAAGTCCACATAAATATTTTCAGGTCGAACGAACACTGAAAAATGTTGTTGTGAATAGTGAGAGTGCTTTTTGGATATATTTTTCGAAAGCCACGTTTTTGGGATTTTGCTCCAAAATATCTTGGAGATGACATGGATGGATGTGGCTGAAATTTCAGCCCCTCCACCCCTCCTTCTCCTATAAATAGAGGTGGAGGGGGCTGCCCAAACTTACTGTTTCACACATACAAGTGCCATTGCAATGATCTGGCTTCCCTCTCCCTCCCCGCGAAATAGTTTCGTAGAGCCGAAAGGTTGTCTGGGTTCCGGTGGAAACTAGTTCTGGATGGCGAAGCACTGCCGGATAGATGAAACCGTATGTGTGCAACCCCTTAGAGAGGTTGTAGTTTCGATCTTTGTGCCCGAGGGGCTGTTTTGACAATGCCTCTCGAAGGGCTGTCCAAGTGAAGGTCTGAGTTCTGTGAAACCTCCCAACGGGATGTCCAAGTGATCGTCCGAGTTTTGAGGGCCCTCATGAAGGGCTATCCTCGACACCGTCCGAGGGACTGTCTGGACGGCTCCCGGAGGGCTGTCCGTGGGGCAGACAAGGGAGTACATCCTCGCGGTTGGGAGGTTATAAATCCTAGCTGCGGGGATCTGCACCGCCGATCGTCATCGTATCTACTTCCACTGCGCTACGAGTCGGTAACGAAAAGATCAAACCTTGTATGCAGTCTCCATAGTGGTCGTGGGCTTGTTGATACATCCAAAACGTATCTATAATTTCTGCTTGCTCCATGCCTCTTTTGTGTGATATTGCTATGATATTTGTACACTTCCATACACTTTTGATCATATTTGGACTAACCTATTAACTCAGTGCACCCCAGTGCCAGTTTCTGTTTTCTGCTGTTTTTGTATTTCAGATTTTCCCATTACGTAAACTGCCAGAAAAATTCCGGGAAAAATATATAAAAAATCAGCATTCCGGAAGCTTCCATGCGGCCAAAGTAGGGCCGGAGGGGGCCACCAGGGCTCCAGGCGCCCTGGGGGCGCGGCCCCCCTCCTGGCCGCGCCGGGGGGCGGCTGGGCCCCCCCAGGCCTCCGCTGATGCCCCCCTTTGGCATATATTTACACCGCGTCCCGAAACCCTCGAGGACGGAACCCTTTTTCATGATCTCATCTCTGTTCCGCCGCCGCCGCGCTTCCAAGATCGGGAGCACCGGCAGAACTCTTCCCGGCACCCTGCCGGAGGGGAGGATCACCACCGGGAGCCTCTCCACCACCATGGACGCCTCCCGGATGAGTTGTGAGTAGTCTCCCTTGGACCATGGGTCCATGACCAGTAGCTATGTGATGTTCTCCTCCCCTCTTTGTTCTTCACTAATTAGACCTCGTGGGCTGCCCTACATGATCGAGGCACATATGTAATCCTTATGCTGTCGCTATGATGAGTTTGTTGGGATCCAATGGATTATGAGATTATGTTTAGATTGTGTGTGAGTAATATATTTGATTTACCTCTTTTATATTTATTTTCTTGAGTAATTCTTGCATGTTCTCCGTTGCTGTTTATTGCTTTGGCCAAGTAGTAGGTAGTAACTCCAAGAGGGAACGTTATGCTTGATTGTGGGTTCATGCCCCTCGATGACTAGCTTGAGTGACAGAAACATGAGTCTAGGGGATGTGCTGTTGCCACAAGGGGGAAAACAACGGTGCTTGTACTCGCGGGTGCAAGGATTGTTTACTTTACGCAAAGTTCTTTTAATGCATGCAGTTGTCTCTTGCTTTGAGTTTACACTATGGGTGGGACTCGGACCTTAATACCAGCGAGACGTTCTGGATAGATATCTCAAGGTGGATGATTAGTAGTAGATGCAGATGGATTTCGGTCTACTTACCTTGGCGTACCGCCCATGCTTTTGAGCCTCTACCTTTCTTTGTAGCATAGTTAGCATTGGTTTGCGCACATAATCCTGTCAATTGCCCAGCTGTAATTTGTTTACCTCACTGATGACCCACAACCGTAAGGGATCTATTGCAGCGTTTTCGATAAGTAAGAGTGTCGAACCCAACGAGGAGCAGAAGGTATTGATAAGCGATTCTGAGCAAGAAATTACTGCAGGCACTGAAAGATAACTTTTTAGGGGTTTTCTCGATATAAGCAACAGGAAAGTAAAAGCAAGCAAATGTAAAAGGCACTGAGAGTAACAAGTGGCCCAATCCTTTCTTAGCAAAGGAGAGGCCTAACAACTGAACTTATAAAGGCTAAAGCGTTCCTGAGGACACACGGGAGGAGTAGTCATGTGCTTTCACCATATTCCGCATCGATACTATGTTATGTGTTGATAAGTGTTGAGTGGGTGGATCTATGCTAGTACACTCTCTAGACTAAGATGAGTGCACTCTTATGATTAAACACCTTGCAAGCATCCGCAAATACAAGATAGAATTTAAGACAAAAGCCTAACCATAGCAATACGATCGAGGATCCATTGTTCCCTTATGCAAAAGCGTGCGAACTGGGGTTCAGGTTTCTGTCACTCCGGCAACCCACCGTAAGCATTCTTTGTACACAATGTATTCTCCTAGTTCCTTAATAAGGCGAAGTGTTGAGTGTTCGACTCACACAACACCACTAGTGGAATGACAACGCAACTTAAGTATCAAACAACACATATTACTTCAACAACATATGACTACTAACAACAAGACTTTCCCCATGTCCTCAAGAACTAAGGTAACTACTCACGAGACATAAAAGAGATCATGATCAGTGGAGATAAATTGGTGATAAACAATCTAGACATAATAATATTTCTCCAACAAAACTCAATAGCATTCACCACAAAGTAGTAATCAACACCGATGGAGTAGAGAGGATAGGTAGTACGAGTTACAACACAAGTTGCAATTGTGGGATGAGATTTGGATGAAGATGGAGATGGTGCTGGTGTTGGGGATGATGTTGATGATGATCTCGATGATGCCCGTGACGATGGTGATGACGATGGCGACGATCTCCCTTTCCGGGAGGTGATCTCCCCGGCGGAATCTGCCCGCCGGAGATGGCTTTTTCTTCTCTGTAGGTTTCCGCCACGGAGCGGCGGCGGAACTCCGTAAAAACTCTCATTTTTAGGGTTTTTGGATAACGGAGAGTATATAGGCAAAAGGGGGCAACCGGAGGTGGGCCAGGGGCTCCAGGCGCCCCCCCGGCGCGGCCAGGGGGGGCGCGCCCCCAGGGCGCCTGGGCACCCTGTGGCCCCCCTCTGGCTGCCCTTTCGCATGCCTTCGTGATTCGTCTGAAAAATACCTCCCGTCAATTTTCAGGTAATTTGGAGGTATTCTTCTTCAGCAACTCAGCGTCCACTTTTTACTGCTGAATCCTGCGTCTGCTGCTTCGGCATCGGAAAGTTGCAAACTGTGTAAAATAGACCAAAATAACATAAGAACATCATCGTAACGTGAAATATATCAATGAATAAGGATAAATTACGATATAAAATAGTGATGCATTTTGGACGTATCAACACCCCCAAGCTTAGACCTCGCTTGTCCCCAAGCGAATACTGAGCTCAGTAAACCTGTCCACAAGTTTAGAGAGTGAAGTGTCGATAAATAGAATACGGACAAGAAGCATCACAGTTTCTTAACCAACTCAAATATCCTTAACAGCAATCTTCAACTCATACGGCCCTTATAAAAGAGTAGTAACACTTATATTCGGAAGTAGGGCTAAGGAAACTCATTGAATCGTGGCAAACATGTCCTTTGGTCAAGGAACAACTAATAGCTTTTACTTTTGATCTTTCTTTACGTTTTGATGAGATTAACTGAAGCTTTTGAAAGAACATGTTATTAGGCAAGAAGTGAATGTGTTAACACAGAGGAAAATATTTGCCTTAGCTGGGCTTGACAAACAACTTACTTATCAAATGATAATGTCAACAAGGATATGATATGACAAATCTTAATGCAACTTTATATGAATGAATCCTTATCAACATCAAATGTCTGCTGTCTTTAATAATAGAAGGGAGTTGGAATAAGTGACTCAATTTAAAATTAAAAGATAGGCCCTGATCTAGGGTAGTAGGGAAAACTCATGTGCTATCCTTTGTTTATCACTGCCAAAGTTTTCTGATTTCTCTTGAACAAAGTGTCGGGGAAACTGGTCGCCCACGAACACCTATGGGACCGGAGCCCCTTTACGGTACGGCAAGGGAGCGGAGGGAGCACGAAGAGCAGATCGAGGCGAGCACGCGGGCAGTTTACCCAGGTTCGGGCCGCACGGATGCGTAAAACCCTACTCCTTCCTTGGTTGTATTGTGTTCTTGGCTCGGGAGCACGAAAAGCTACAGAGCTGGTTGCTAACTATACCGAGCGTGAGAGTGATCAAGGATCGGAACCCCCTCTACGTTGCGCATGGGCCTCCTTTTATAGGTCTAAGGGGTCACCGACAGGTGGCAACGTAGATGAGGGTAAAAGTGTAAAAATGGTGGTAGTTGGAATAGTGTATGTACAATGTATGTACAGTGGTCTATACCTAACCCTGACGGCAGGGGACAAGGGCATTGAATGCCCGTCGCCGTCGCCCCCAAACAGTGCAAAAAGCGTCCGTTAGGGCGTCTCCGTTTGCCACGAATGTGGCCTCGTCATCGCGGCTCGCCACGGTGTACCCCAGGCTGCACAGCCTTCCGCCACGTGCACCTGGAAGGGCCCCAGGGCGACGCGTGGCCGGATGAGCTGGAGCGTGGGCACGTAGTGGGAGCTTGCCGCGGTCGCTACCTTGCCGCGCCCGGAAGCTTGTCGCTCTCCGGGCCTTGCCGGGGCGCGCGATGCGCCACGGCAAGTCTCCTGAAATGCCATGTTTTGGCCTTCCTGGCAAGCTCCTCTTGCCAGGGTCTCGTGCTAAAGGGGTGGTCTTGAGCCTGGTACGGCCTTCCCGGCAAGCTCCTCTTGCCGGGGTCTTGTTTCTTTAACTTGAATACTTTGTTCTTGAATGGCTCTAAAGGATCCAGAGCGGGCTTTGGCGGGCGCGTGGCGAGCCAGACCACGGGACGCTGCTACTGCCCGTGCACAAGTCGGGATACTAAGGTACCCCTACTTTAGTACACCGACGGGGAGCCCTCGGGCCTGGGCCACACACGGTGCCGAGCGCTGTTGGGCCAGGCCCAAAACAGTGCATGGGCACATGCGGCCCACGGCGCGCCGTATCCCACTCCGTATCCACCGCGTCTCTCTCTAACGGCACGCGTCGATTGCTGCGTCGTGGGAGAGATCGTGGCCTGTTTCTTTAATGGGGGAAATGCGGAACGACCCCTTCCCCCCTTAAAAGCAGGGGAAACAGGGGCAGTTCCCCCCATTCGCTTCATTGCTTCTTCAACCTCCAGAAACCCCCGCCGCTCTCCTCCTCCCCGAAGGTTGAAAGAGAGCAGCGCTCCGCCCTTCCTCCGCCGCCGCCAGTCTCTCCAGCACCGTCGACTCCCCTCGCCGTCCCCGCCATGGCCCCGAAGGGCAACAAGGCGAAAGCCGCGAAGACCGACCGGGCGCAGAAACTAGCAGCAATGCGGAAGAAGATGGTGGTCTTCCTGCCGAGGGTCGGCGCGAGGGAGCTGAAGGACAAGTTCTACCTCTTCTGGTCGAGGGAGACGAAAGCTCACCCGCGCACCAGGGTACTCCCCGCCGAAGCCTGCGACATGTTTCCGAGAGGGTATGCCTATTTCGCCCTGTTCTTCCATTGTGGACTCTGCCCTCCATACTCCGAATTCTTCTGCGACGTTATGAACACCTACGGGTTTCATCTTCTAGATTTCACCCCGAACGCAGTCTTGACCATGGCCGTTTTCGCACATCTGTGCGAAAACTTTGTCGGGGTGTATCCCAATGTAGCCCTCTTCCGCCATTATTATACACCTCGAGTAGAGTCAGGTTCTCCTTTATCCGGTGGGATCTCCTGGATTTTTAGACTCAATAAGAAAGAGGCATACTTGACTGGGGAACTCCGCGACAAGTGGGAGGAGTGGAGGGCCAACTGGTGCTGGGTCATGGAGGATAGACCCCAGCAGTTCACTTCCCCGCGCCGAGCCGCAATAGTGCGCGGCAAGGACTCGAGCAGCCTGGCCCCGGAGGACGACAAGCTGAAGATAGCCATCACTAGGATCCTTCGCCTCCGGCAAGCCAAGCTCACCGTAGGGGCTGTCGGGGCTGATTTCCTTCGCTGTCGCATTGCCCCCTTGCAGGAGAGGAAGAGGCCTGCTTGGGAGTTTGGTAATGCGGCAGACTGTATGAGGCTGCGCCCAGGCCTCAACTATAATTTTACTGTCCTGGAGCTCAAAGGGATGCTCCGCGAGCTGTTCAAGCATGACGCCAAGCACCCGGAGTGGTTCACCTTGCCGCGGGGGGTAGTTCCACTATGCAACAATTCGTCGCTCAGTGCTATCCGCGCGGCAATGCCGTGGTGCGACTCCCATTGGATTGACCCCACTTGGCTGGCGCCCTCCGACGAAGCCGTGCAAACATTCTTCGATAACTTGGTGGAGCTGCCAATCGATCCCGACGAGAAGAAAGGCCTCACCCGCGACACCACCGACCGGGAGATGGCCTATATAGCCACCCGATTGGAGGAGGCAGCCGCAGCTGCGGCCGCGGGTGAATTTGGGTATACCATGGAGGAGGCAGACGCAGCAGAGGCAGTGAGCCGGGCCGAGGAGGAAGAGATCCTCAAACTGTTGAAGCCTGACGGGCAGCCCGCCGAGACGAGCGAGGCCACCGGGCAAGGGACGGAGTCGAGCGAGCCCGCCGAGCAGGGTGATGAATCGAGCGATTCTGCCGAAGACTCGGGCGGGTCTCTGAACCTTGACTCTTCTTCATCCTCGGGAAGTTCACCGCCGCCGCCAAGTCCTCCGCCTCAACCAAAGAAGCGTCTCCGCAAGGCCGCAGACGCGGCGAGGGAGCCGGCGGGCCAGCAGCCGCAGCGCCGCTCGACACGCGCCAGCACGACGAGCAAGGCCGCCAAGGGGGCGCCTCGCGCCTCAGCAGTGGCTGGAGGAGGATCTTCCCGCACGGGCTCCACCGCTCCTTCCGCCCCTCAGGCCTCGGCGACGACCGGAGCGGGGTCTTCGCAGACCACCGACCCCGCTCCCGGCAAGCGGCCGAGGGCGCCTACTCCTCCAGCTCCTCGCGCCGGACCGCGCGAGGCAGACTTCGACTTCTCCGTTCTCAGTTCCGACGAGGAGGAGGAAGAGTAAGTACTTGCAACTCTTGTTTCCTTCGTTTGTTGCTCTTTGTTTTGAATCTTCTTTGCCTGATTCTGCTTGATGTCTGTCTTCCAGGACCCTGGCCCAAAGGGTGGCGATAAGGGCCAAGATCCCGGTGGTTGACCTCGAGGACGAGCCCGTCGCAGCAGCGGGGGATGCGCCAGCGACGAGCTTGCCGGACCAGCCGGCTGCCCCGCAGAGCAGCCCCCAGCGCAGGCCCCAGCGTAAGTCTGTTTACTTCTTCGCTTGTCGGGCACGCGTGTGCTTCTCATCCTTGTTAATCGTCTTGTTTGTTTGTTGATTTGTGCAGAAGCAGAGCCGCAGCCTCAGGAGCGCCCAGAGACTGCTCCTGACGAGCCGCTCGTCTCAACCTCCCCGTCAAGGAGGAGCTCCCCGGCGAGGGAGGATACTCCGCCAAGGGCGGGTACTGCGCCAAGGGCGAGTACCCCGCCAAGGGCGATCACCCCGCCAAGGGTGGGCACTCCGCCAAGGGAAGGCGCCAGCGGCCCTCCGCCGGCGGAGGGTACTACCACGCCGCCGAGGGAGAACTCCCCGGCGAGGGACCTCGTCAAAGAAGAGGCCCGCGCAGGTAACCCTTGTAGCTTTCTTATCTTGATCTTCTCTTTTTGGATATTTGCTTGACAATGTTTTTCTTCTTTCTTCTTCTTATCTTCAGACTCGTCCGCTCCAGAGCCTATGGAGATGGAGGCCACCACCGAGGAGCCCGCGCGCGGCAACGCTGGCGATGCCGCGGCTACCAAAGAGGCGGTCGGCACCGAGGAGCCTGCCGTCGAAGAGGCAACCAGGGACGCCGACGCGGCGGCTGAGGAGGGGACCGACGGTCGCACTGAAGGCCCTGAGGCCGCAGGAGCGTTTGACGCTGCGCCGACCGCCGACCCTGCCGCCGCCACGGCCGGAACTGGCACCTTCTTGGAGGCCGGAAACGGGGATTTCATCCAACTTCCGTGGTCTTCTTCGTCAAGGGCGCCCGCGGAGGGGGAGGTCTTCGATGTGGAAGTCCTCGCCTCCGCGGGGCTGAAGTTTGTCGACGCGCCCGGCAGCAACAACGAGCCCGAGGAGGAGCAGCTTCTGCGCCGGCTTCTGGCCCTGTACCGTGCTAGGCAGGCCAAGCTAGAGTCCCGAGAGGCTCTGGCTGCCAAGGCAGGCGTCGATTTGGAGAAGCGCACCGAGGAGCTCCGCGCCGCCAACCAGGCGGCCCTCCGGTCCTTGGCGGAGGAGCGGGAGGAGCTCGCCGAGGCGCACCAAGCGTTCATCCTCGAAAAGGCCGAAGCAGAGGAGCAGCAACGGCTCGCCGCCGAAGATCTGTTTCGGCGGGAAGGTGAGCTGAGGCAGCGGAAGGTCGACCTCGACAGCCATGAGGGCGACCTTACCGCGCGCGAGCAGTCCCTTGGCGGGGCTCTGCAGGAAGCGAGGGACGCCGCTGCAGCTGCAGAGACCGCCAAGAGAGACTTGGAGGCGAGGGTGGCACAGTTGGAGATCAACTTGAGGACGAGCGAGGAGAAGGTTGCCGCGCTCACATTGGAGAGGGAGAAAGACGCCCACAGCCACTCGGAGCTGCAGGTCCGTCTCTCCGACAAGGGCAAGGAGCTCGCCGTCGCCAAGGATTCTGTTGCGGACTTGGAATTGAAGCAGTCCACCCTCACTGCATCGCTCGACAACGCCAGGAACCGGGAGACAAAGCTGAAGGAGGATCTCCGAGCTGAGATGGCACTGCTGGACAGCGCCGCCCTCACGCAGAACAACTTCAGGCAGACGATGGAGCAGTGGACCGAGGAGCTTGTCACCGCCGCCGCTAACATCGACAGAGAGTTGGCGGGGCTGGGGACAGAGCACCTCGGGTACTCCCCCGACGCGAACCTCCCTCACAGCGCCAAGCTGAGCTTATTCTTCAGGGGAGTGGCGCCGGCCCTTGAGCAGCTCCGGGAGAGGATCCCCACGCAGCTGGCGAACGAGGCGCGCAGGCTTTGCACGGGAGTTGTGGAGAGAGTGCTGACGAAGATAGTCTACCGCAACCCCGGGATCAATCTTGAGAACGTCCTCAGGACCTTGCCGCCCGACGCCGACCAGGAAGTGCTAAAGGCCCTTGTCGCCCCCATCGTGGCCAAGGTGGGCAAGATCAGAAGAGTTGACGGCGATCGTGCAGACTAGGCTGCTTTCTTTCTGCTTCCCTTGTCGCTGTCAATCGCGTTATGGACAGTAGTTTATTAGAACAGCGACAAGCCATCTTGTAATATAACTTTATTTTGGGTAGTTAATGCAGTGTTATTTCCTTTGTTCGACTTCTTTACTTTGTATGTTTTTACCCTACGCTTTTAGGGAACTTGCCGGCAAAAGGGGCCCTTGCCGCGAGCGCTGAGTGCGGGACTTCAGCAGCCTGCTGGCAATGGCTCTACCGGCAAGAAACCTTGCCGCAGCTAGTCGCAGCACACTTAGGTTGTTGAGCGAACTCGAAAACGAAGTAAGGGCGCTCCACTTGTCGCAACACACTTAAGCCGTTGAGCGTGCTCGAAACAAAGTAAGGGCGCGGCTAGCCACGGGTAGGTTCCTCCGCGCACAGGTTTTCCATACAAAATGTGGTCGTTCAAGGAAGATAACTTTAAAAATTTAAAAATTTGAATGCTCAAACTTTGGTTACTTAGCTTTTGTGTATGGTCTGCTTCCCGGCAAGGCGAGGCTTTCTTGAACGGCACTTGGTCCATACCACTGTCTCCT
>LR738711.1:9510306-9550523 GCA_902687465.1 Secale cereale
TTGTGCGCGAGGAATCCTTCTTCTGCTTGAAAGAAAAAAGAAAGAGAGGAAACATAGATATGGAGCCTAGCGGCTCGTTATTGCTTACCGGAGGTGTGTGCTGCACGAAGTGTCATATAATACATGCAAGTAAAAGAGAAAAATGCATGAAACGACAAGTTGTGCAAGGCACAAAAGCTTTACTGATGCACGGGGTCTGCGCCCGGCTTTGTACAAAGGTTTACATAAAACAGCGGCAAGACTTGTACAAAAGGTGGTTGCCGGAGCGGATCACGGCAACCGCGCCTTAGGGGTGAAACTTGTGAAGGTGCTCAATGTTCCAGGAGTTGCTCACCGGTAAGCCCTCTTCGGTCTCAAGGCGGACAGCGCCGGGCCTTGTAACTTGTCTCACCCGATAAGGGCCTTCCCACTTCGGCGTCAACTTGTTGGAATTCTTGGCGGACTGAACACGCCGAAGAACAAGGTCGCCTTCCTCGAGACTTCTGGCTTTAACTTTGCGTCTATGGTAGCGGCGCAAAGCTTGCTGGTATCGAGCAGCTCGTACAGCAGCCTGAAGACGGTCCTCCTCGAGGAGCAGTGCATCATCTTGCCGCAGCTGCTCTTGCTCAAGCTCATCATAAGCGAGCACTCGAGGCGATCCGTATACGAGTTCCGTGGGGAGAACTGCCTCTGCTCCATAGACAAGAGCAAAGGGTGTCTGTCCGGTGGCTCGATTTGGTGTCGTCCTGATTGACCAAAGAGCCGCCGGCAACTCCTCCATCCAGTTTCTTCCGCATTTGTGCAGCCTGTCGAAAGTTCTTGTCTTGAGTCCGCGCAGCACTTCAGCGTTTGCCCTCTCCGCTTGACCATTGCTCCTCGGGTGAGCAACAGAAGCGAAGCAGACCTTGGCGCCAAGGTCTTGGACGTAGTGCATGAAGGTGCGACTTGTGAACTGTGTGCCGTTGTCGGTGATGATCCTGTTAGGGATTCCGAAATGGCAAACAATTGACCTGAAGAACTTGACTGCTGACTGTGCGGTCACCTTTCTCACTGGTTCCACTTCCGGCCACTTTGTGAACTTGTCGATGGCGACGTACAAGTACTCAAAGCCCCCGGCTGCGCGGGGAAAGGGGCCGAGAATATCGAGCCCCCAGGCCGAAAATGGTCAGGACAAAGGGATCGTCTGGAGAGCTTGAGCTGGCTGATGTATTTGCTTGGCATGGAACTGCCACGCTTCACACTTGGTTACTTGTGCAGTTGCATCTTGGAGGGCTTCTGGCCAAAAGAAACCTTGCCGGAACGCCTTGCCGGCAAATGCTCTCGCGCCAATGTGGTGGCCACATATGCCTCCATGTATCTCTGCCAACAGCTTCTGCCCATCTTCCCGGGGAATGCACTTCAATCTAACACCATTGAGTCTTCTTCTGTACAGTTCATTGCCGACGAACTGGTACATACTTGACTGCCTGGTTATTCTCTCTGCCTCTTCTGGCTCTTCGGGAAGTTCCCCAGTTTGAAGAAAACGGACAATTTGCTGTGCCCATGCTGGAGCTTGAGGCTCAACAACAAGGACTAAAGGCATCATTGCTGCTGCGGAAACGTTAGCTTCTACGGCAAGAACCTGCGGCTCGGCCGGAGCTGGACGTTCCCCGGCAAGCTTGCCGGGACAAGACTTGTCGGGAACGCCTGCTTCAACTGTACGGACCCTTGGGTCCGCAGGAGCAGACTGTTCCTCAGCAACTTGGGCGTTGATCTTGGGGACCTTGGCGGCGACTTCAGGGAGATCCGCCGGCAAGTAGTCACTGGAGACCAATTTTCTATTCTTTCTTTTCCCAACTGATGGTGTAACGGATGGTTGAGTTATCTTGAGCACAAAGATCCCTGGTTCCACAGGTAGCTTTAGTGCAGCACACTTTGACAGGCCGTCTGCGACGTCATTTAGAGCTCTTGGAACGTGCTCCATCTGCAAGCCTTCAAAGTGTTCTTCAAGTTTCTTCACTTCGTCGACGTAAGCTTCCATCAATGGGCTCTGGTAGCTTTTGTTCACTTGTCGGACAACCAACTGTGAATCTCCCAGCACAATTAGCTTCTTGATCCCAAGTTCTGCTGCAATTCTGAGACCGGCAAGCAAACCTTCATACTCTGCAGTATTGTTCGTTGCTTGCTCCTTGGGAAAGTGCATTTGGACAACGTACTTGAGGTGTTCTCCGGTGGGTGCGACAAGCAACACACCAGCACCGGCGCCTTGCAGCGAGAACGCTCCATCGAAGTACATTACCCATTCTTTGCTCGCTTCTTTGACGGGGACGCTTGTCTCTGGAATCTCTTCGTCCGGCGTTGGTGTCCATTCTGCTATGAACTCTGCCAATGCTCTGCTCTGGATAGTTGAAGTACTTTCAAACTTAAGACCAAAGCTTGACAGCTCCAGTGCCCACTCGACAATCCTGCCTGTTGCTTCTGGATTTTGCAATATCATTTTCAGCGGAAAGCGAGTGACCACCGTTATCTCATGTGCTTGGAAGTAGTGGCGCAGCTTTCTCGAGGCCATGAGGAGGCCGAAAAGCAGCTTCTGCACCCCAGAGTATCTTGACCTAGCCCCCTGCAAGAGGCAACTGACAAAATAGACTGGTCGTTGTACCATCTTCTTCCGCACTTCTTCTTGCGTCTGCGCAAACTCATCCTTGTCGGGGCCAGGGCTTGACGGGGAAGCCCCCTGCTTGTCATTGGATGTGTTTGTCGGGGCTGTGGGCTCCTCATCTGCCTCCCTTTCCGCTACTAACGCAGCACTAACCACTTGATTGGTTGCTGCTAAGTACAGCAGCAACTTCTCTTGTGGCCTAGGTGCGACAAGTATTGGAATGGAGGACAGGTATCCTTTCAAGTCCTGTAGCGCTGCCTCCGCTTCCGGAGTCCACCTCATTGGACCCGCCTTTTTCAAAATTTTGAAAAACGGCAGGGCGCGTTCTGCGGACTTAGAAATGAACCTGCTGAGGGCAGCCACGCAGCCGGCAAGCCTTCGTACATCCTTGACGCGCTTCGGAGCTTCTATCTGCTCGATGGCTTTGATCTTGTTGGGATTGGCTTCAATCCCCCTCTGGGACACAAAGAACCCGAGAAGCTTGCCGGAGGGGACTCCGAACACACACTTCTCGGGGTTAAGCTTGAGTTGTATCTTGCGCAGATTCGCAAAGGTTTCATCTTGGTCTTCAATGGGGGTATCCTTGTCCTTCCTCTTGACCACTATATCATCCATGTATGCTTCTACATTCCTGTGTATCTGTGGCTCAAAAGCAGTGTGGACCACCCTTGCAAATGTTGAACCCGCATTCTTCAATCCAAAGGGCATGCGTATAAAGCAGTAGGTGCCGCATGGAGTAATGAACGCGGTCTTTTCTTCATCCTCTTTAGCCATAAATATTTGGTGGTACCCGGAGTATGCATCAAGGAATGAAAGCAACTCACACCCAGCCGTGGAGTCAACGATCTGGTCAATGCGCGGCAAGGGAAATGGATCTTTGGGACAAGCTTTATTCACATCAGTGAAGTCTATACAAAGCCTCCACTACCCATTAGCTTTGCGCACGACAACAGGGTTGGCCAGCCACGTGGGATGAAGTACACCTCTAACAAGGCCTGCTGCTTCCAGCTTCTTGATTTCTTCAGCGATAAATTCTTGACACTCCACCGCTTGCTTTCTGACCTTCTACTTGACGGGCCGCGCGTGAGGACAAACGGCAAGCTTGTGCTCAATCACCTTCCTGGGAACACCGGGGATGTCAGACGGTTGCCACGCAAACACGTCGACATTCGCCCGCTGGAAGGCAATGAGCGCGCTTTCCTATTTAGGATCGAGCGTGGCACTGATGGTGAAAGTACCACCAGTGCCGTCCTACTTGGCGGACACCTTCTTGGTTGCAGGTGGAGCTGCCATTTCCTCCTTGCACTTGTCGGTGGAGCTCGATGGTGCGTCCTCGACGGCAGCGCAGCACTCCGAAGAGGTGCGTCTGCCGGAGTGGGCCCCAGAGCTCTTGCCGGACTTGGTCTTGTTGTTCCCCCCGGGAGCTTCAGCGGCAAGTGTTTCGCTATCCGTTGCGGCTGCTGCATCCCGGTAAATCTTGTCGGCGCAGATAAGCGCGTCCTTCTTGTCGCCGGGGACAGAGATGACGCTTATCGGGCATGGCATCTTGAGCATGTTGTAGGCGTAATGAGAGGCTGCCATGAACTTGGCGAGCGCCGGACAGCCTAGTATCCCATTGTATGGCAATGGGATATCGGCAACATCGAAGGTGATCCTGTCAGTTCTGAAATTCAGCTCTCCGCCAAAAGTTACTGGCTGTGTGATCTTCCCCTTCGGCTTCCTCCTTCCCGGGTTAATTCCTTGGAAAGTTCCGGTTTCCTCGAGCTCATTGTCGGGGATCTGTAGCTTTTGGACTACAGCAGAGGAGATCAGGTTCAGGCCGGCCCCGCCATCAACCAGCATCTTGGTGACCTTGAGGTTGCGGATGGTTGGCGAAACCAACATCGGCAAGCACCCGACCGCAGTTATGCGGTCAGGGTGATCCTCAATGTCGAAGATGATGGGCGTGCTGGACCACTTCAGGAGTTTGCGCGACTCGACGGGTGGCTCCGCTGCATTAACTTCCCGCACCCATTGCTTGAGTTGGCGGTGAGAAGTATGCAGAGAGGCACCTCCATCGACGCACAGAACTTCTGTGGCCTTCTGGAACTCCTGCTCGCTGTTGTCTCCGTCGTCCATGTCCTCGTCGTCGTCTTCGTCTTCGTCCTTGTCGCGGCCGCGGGGAGGTCTATCTCCTTGCCGCTGCTTGGCCTTGCCGCGGCATCCTCCCCGGCCATTGAATGGCCGCTTCTTGCCGGACTCTCCTCCGCCTCCCTGGGCCTTCTCCTTGTCGCGTCGCTCGTACTCAGCTTTCTGCTGTTCGACGAGGTTTTCGACCCTCTTGCAGTTCTGGAGATCGTGGCCCTTGGTGCGGTGGATCTTGCAGTACTGCTTGTCGGAGCCGTCCTTCTTGTCAGCGGCCGCTACAGTGGTGGCTTCCTTGCCGGAGCCACTAGCCTGAGCTTTCTTAGCACCAGCCTCCTTGCCGGAATGCTCGACGGCCAGTACTTCCTTGTTCTTCTTCTTCTTGTTGTTCCGCCGCCGGTTCTTCCTTGCCGGGGCGGCATCCTCACTGTCTGTTCCTCCTGCTCCAGTATCCTCTCTGGGGAGTCTCCTCCCCTCTTCAGCGCGTGCGCACTTGTCGGCCAGGGCATAAAACTCGCTGACGTCTCGTATTTTACACATCGCCATTTCCTCCATCATGCGGCGGTTACGCACGTTCTGGTGGAACGCGCTAATAACTGCGGCAGGGTGGAAGTCCGGGATGTTGTGCTGGACGCGGCTAAATCTTTGGATGTACTTTCGCAGGGACTCTCCTTCCTTCTGGGCGAGTATATGCAGGTCGCTCTCCTGTCTATGGGGCTTGTGGCCGCCCGTGAAGGCGCCAACAAACTGGTTGCACAGGTCAGCCCAAGAAGAGATGGAGTTCTCCGGCAAGTGCATGAGCCAAGATCTGACATTCGGCTTCAGCACGAGCGGGAAGTAGTTCGCTAGTATCTTCTCGTCGCGTCCCCCGGCAGCCTGCACCGCGATGGTGTAGATGCTAAGGAACTCTGAGGGATGGGTCTTGCCGTCGTACTTCTCGGGTACGTCGGGCTTGAAGTTCTTCATGCTGGGCCACTGGACCTGCCGCAGCTCGCGGGTGAACGCAGGGCAACCTGCCGCGTACGGCAAGTCGCCCGGTTCTTCGGGCGCGTGCATGTCGACAGCGGTCCCAGCGCGCTGGTCGGACTGTCGCCGCGCTTCTCTTCGACGCTCGATGCCGGTTCGAGCGTCTTCTTGTCGTCTGTCGTCGAGGACTTGGCGTTGATCGCGGCGAGCTCGTGGATCCGACGACGCCGTGGAGTCATTGTCGACGTTGATCCGACGAGTCGGCGATTTCGGCCTTCGGGGCGGGGAGTGCACGGTGGTTGCACCCCCGGCGGTCTTGTCCCCGGCGGTCTTGTCTCCATCAGCCCGCGCCTGGCTGACTTGCCGCGGCCGTGACGTCGTCGGCTGCTGCGGTGTGTCATTGTTGGCGAAGGTGACGAGGCTTTGGATGGTAGCCCTCCAGTCTTCGGCCTTGTCTGCCGCTGGAGGGAAGTCGAGGAGTAGCTGAGCTCGGGCTAGAGCTTCTGCTGGAGTGGAGGGGAGCGGTGGCGAGCGGTGCGAGGAGCGAGATATGCTCGGACTTCTAACTGCGTTAGAAGGAGCAGGATCTCGTCCCGGCGACCGCGCCTTGCTCGTGCCAGCGCGCTGGCCTTGAGCGTCCCGCGACCCGCCAACTTGTCCTTGGCCCAGCAAGCGGATGGTACCCTGCGTACCACGCCGCTGCCGTTCCGGCACCTCCTGAGAGGGGCGCGGTGCATGCACGGACGCCGAGGTCTTGGAGTGCGCTCGGTCGTCCGTCTTGTCCTTGGATTTGGCGGCGCCGTGAGTTTCCTCGCCGGCGTCCGTCCTTGCGCCAGCGTCTACCCCACCAACCGTTGGTTCTGGTGGTGGTGGGATCGACGCGGACGGGCCTCCTACTTCCGAAGCTTTCTTCTTCGGCGGCATGTCGATGAAGTCAACGAATTTGATGAAGTTGCTGAAGGTTTCGCCCGCGTGAGTGCCGGATCAGGTCCACACAACCTCGACGCCCCTACCTGGCGTGCCAAAGAAGTCGGGGAAACTGGTCGCCCACGAACACCTATGGGACCGGAGCCCCTTTTCGGTATGGCAAGGGACCAGAGGGAGCACGAAGAGCAGATCGAGGCGAGCACGCGGGCAATTTACCCAGGTTCGGGCCGCACGAATGCGTAAAACCCTACTCCTGCCTTGGTTGTATTGTGTTCTTGGCTCGGGAGCATGAAGAGCTACAGAGCTGGTTGCTAACTATACCGAGCGTGAGAGTGATCAAGGATCGGAACCCCCTCTACGTTGCGCATGGGCCTCCTTTTATAGGTCTAAGGGGTCACCGACAGGTGGCAACGTAGATGAGGGTAAAAGTGTAAAAATGGTGGTAGTTGGAATAGTGTATGTACAGTGGTCTATACCTAACCCTGACGGCAGGGGACAAGGGCATTGAATGCCCGTCGCCGTCGCCCCCAAACAGTGCAAAAAGCGTCCGTTAGGGCGTCTCCGTTCGCCACGAAGGTGGCCTCGTCATCGCGGCTCGCCACGGTGTACCCCAGGCTGCACAGCCTTCGGCCACGTGCACCTGGAAGGGCCCCAGGGCGACGCGTGGCCGGATGAGCTGGAGCGCTGATACGTCCAAAATGTATCTATCATTTCTGCTTGCTCCATGCCTCTTTTGGGTGATATTGCTATGTTATTTATACACTTCCATACACTTTTGATCATATTTGGACTAACCTATTAACTCAGTGCACCCCAGTGCCAGTTTCTGTTTTCGGCTATTTTTGTATTTCAGGTTTTCACATTACGAGAACTGCCAGAAAAAATCCAGAAAAATTATATAAAAAATCAGCGTTCCGGAAGCTTCCATGCGGCCAAAGTAGGGCCGGAGGGGACCCACAGGGGCTCCAGGCGGCCTGCCCACGCGCCCCCCCTTGGCCGCGCCGGGGGGGCGCCTTGGCACCCCTGAACCCCTCTAATGCCCCCCTTTGGCATATATTTACACCGTGTCGCGGAAACCCTGATTCCGGACCCCTTTTCTCCAGACGCGATTCCGATCTCCGCCGCCTCGCCATCAAGCTTCGGGGGACCAGAATTTTTGCGTCGGCACCCTGCCGGGACGGGGAAGTGCCCCCGGATTCATCTCCATCGACGTTGCTTCCTCCCTCCATGATGCGGGAGTAGTTCCTCCTCGGGGCTGAGGTTCTTAGCAGTAGCTATGTGGTCAATTCTCTCTCCCATGATGTGATCTTCGTTGTGATCATAGGCTATGTTAATCTAGGGTGATCCCATGATATTTCCCCTTCCTCTATGTATTGGATTGATGTACTCACTTGTCTTTATCTAGTATAATCCCCGAGACCAAGGTGACAGCGGTCTATTGGACATTGATACGTCCAAAACGTATCTATAATTTCTGCTTGCTCCATGCCACTTTTGGGTGATATTGCTATGATATTCATACACTTCCATACACTTTTGATCATATTTGGACTAACTTACTAATCCAGTGCACCCCAGTGCCTGTTTCTGTTTTCGGCTATTTTTGTATTTCAGGTTTTCACGTTTCGAGAATTGCCCAGAAAAATCCAGAAAAATTATATAAAAAATCAGCGATCCGGAAACAACACTGCGTCCGAAGGGCAGCCTCGGGGGGGGGGGCACAGGGGCTCCAGGCGCCCTGTGGGCGCGCCCCCCCCCCCTGGGCCGCGCCGGGGGGGCGCCTGGGCCCCCCGAGGCTCCCCCGATGCCCTACTTTGGCATATATTTAAAGGACCCTCCGAAACCCTCAGAGGAGGAACTCTTTTCGCGATCCCATCTCTGTTCCATCGCCGCCGTCGCTTCCAAGATCGGGAGCACCAGGAGAACTCTTCCCGGCACCCTGCCGGAGGGGAGGATCACCACCGGGAGCTTCTCCACCACCATGGACGCCTCCCGGATGACTCGTGAGTAGTCTCCCTTGGACAATGAGTCCATGACCAGTAGCTATGTGATGTTCTCCTCCCGTTCTTATGCTTCACTAATTAGTCCTCGTGAGCTGCCCTACATGATCGAGGCACCTATGTAATCCTTATGCTGTTGCCATGTCGAGTTTGCTGAGATCCGATGGATTATGAGATTATGTTCAGATTGATCTTGAGTAATATATTTGATTCACCTCTTTTATATTTTAGTTCATAAGTAATTCTTGCATGTTCTCCGTTGTTACTTATTGCTTTGGCCGAGTAGTGGGTAGTGACTCCAAGAGGGAACGTTATGCTTGATTGTGGGTTCATGCCCCTCGATGACTAGCTTGAGTGACAGAAACATGAGTCTAGGGGATGTGCTGTTGCCACAAGGGGGAAAATAACGGTGCTTGTGCCCGCGGGTGCAAGGATTATTTCCTTTACGCAAAGTTCTTTTAATGCAGTTGTCTGTTGCATTGAGTTTACACTATGGGTGGGACTCGCAACTTAATACCAGCGAGATGTTCTGGATAGATATCTCAAGGTGGATGATTAGTAGTAGATATTGATGGATTTCGGTCTACTTACTTTGGCGTACCGCCCATGCTTTGAATCTCAACCTTTCTTGCAATGTAGTCAGCATTAGTTTGCGTTCGTGGTCCTGTCAATTGCCCAGCTGTAATTTGTTTACCTCACATAGCTGTTTTATCGTCTTTTGGGAGAGAGACATCACTAGTGAACATCATGAGACTCCGGTCCATATTACCATCATTGATCACATCCACTATTTACTTTTCGTTATTTACTTACTATTGCAAAACTATCTATCACTACTATCATTGCTTTTAATCCTTTGTGAACTACAAGGCCGGAGAGATTGACAACCTCTCTGTACTCGTTGGGAGCAAAGTTATTTGTATCTGTGTGCAGGTCCACGTTGATTT
Source organism: Secale cereale (assembly GCA_902687465.1). Taxonomy (NCBI): domain Eukaryota; kingdom Viridiplantae; phylum Streptophyta; class Magnoliopsida; order Poales; family Poaceae; genus Secale; species Secale cereale. Next base: position 9,519,888 of record LR738711.1, read on the forward strand.
CTAATTGCGCCGTTAGAAATTGACACCTACTTGTTGAACCTAGGAGTCTCTGGGGAATCGATCCTTGGCATCTTTGCTAGGGGAAAACACTTCTACTTACTGCATCTTACACCTTCCACTTGGGGTAACCAACGAGGGGTTCAAGGCCCATCAAGGAGTATTTTCTGGCGCCGTTGCCGGGGACTCCACTCTTCAGGATAGGGGAGTTGCATGCTATCTTTTACCTTTGCTTTTTAGTCTTGTTAGTTTACCTTTCATTTTTGCTTTAGTTCCTTTTTATCGAAAATCACAAAAATAGTTATCTTGCTTGCTTGCTACTATGGGTTCCACCGAGAACACCAAGTTGTGTGACTTCACTAGTCACAACAACGATGACTTTATCAGCACACCTATCACTACACCTGCCACTTCAGCACCTTCATATGAAATTAAACCTGCTTTACTTAACTTAGTCATGAGAGAACAATTCTCCGGTGCTAGAGATGATGCTGCTTTACACTTGAACAACTTTGTTGAACTTTGTGATATGCAAAAGTACCAAGAAATAGATGGTAATATTGTTAAGCTTAAGCTTTTTCCTTTCTCCTTGAGAGGAGGAGCTAAAATTTGGTTTCAGTCTTTGCCTAGAAATAGCATAGATTCATGGGACAAGTGCAAAGATGCTTTTATCGGAAAATACTATCCACCTGCTAAAATTATCCAACTTAGAAGTAACATCATGAATTTTAAACAATTGGATAATGAACACGTTGCCCAAGCTTGGGAACGTATGAAATCTCTTATCAAGAACTGCCCTACTCACGATTTGACTACTTGGATGGTTATCCAAACTTTTTATGCAGGCTTGAACTTTACCTCGCGGAACTTGTTAGACTCGGCCGCGGGAGGAACTTTTATGTCGACTACACTTGGTGCTTCCACAAAGCTTCTCGATGAGATGATGACCAACTATTCCCAATGGCACACCGAACGCGCTCCAACAGGTAGGAAGGTAAACTCTGTCGAGGAGATTTCCTCCCTTAATGAAAAAGTTGACTTGATCATGTCTCTACTTTCGAAGCAATCTACTGTTGATCCTCGTGGTGTTCCTTTAAATTCTTTGATTGCTCAAGAACAAGTAGATGTGAATTTTATCTCTAGAAACAATTTTAACAACAATGCTTATAGGAGTAACTTTGGTAACAATTCTAGACCGTTCCCCTCTAACTCTTATGGGAACAACAATGCTTATCCTAGTACCAAGAACTCCAATACTGAACGAGAGACCATGCTTAGAGATTTCATCACTACCCAAAAAGCCTTTAATAAGAATGTAGAAGAGAAACTACATAAACTAGATGATCTTTCTTTTAAGGTAGACCACTTAGCCAATGAGGTAAAATTGCTAAAAATTGAAACTTCTCCTCTTAAGGAGAGGGAAGTCATCCCTATTAATGCTACTCAAGTACAAATTAATGAAAATATTAGGATGATGGCTAAGCTTAAAGAGAGATGGGCTAGAGAAAGGGAGGAAGAGGAAAGAATTAAGAGCCTTCCTACCCACCACACTGTTGCTACTATCCAAGTTATTGAGGATGTTCACACTCTTAGCACCCAATGTACTCCTGGTCCCAAAGGACCTATTAATGGTGATGCTATGACTTTAGAAGCTACCAAACAGGTGAACCTTAAGGACACCACTACCACTTTACTTGATGCTCGTGACCTTGATTTTGATAATTGCACTCTTACCAAAGTTATTGAATTCCTTCACAAGATGTCTAGAGACCCCCGCACTAGCACGCTTAACCTTGCCTTCACAGAGCATATCACTAATGCTCTCATCAAAGCTAGGGAGGAGAAACTTAGAGTAGAAGCCTCCATACCTAGAAAGCTAGAGGATGGTTGGGATCGTATGATAAAAATTAATTTGAATGACTTCTCATGTTATGCATTATGTGATGTTGGTGCTAGTACCTCTGTTATGCCCAAAAGACTATATGATATGCTTAAATTGAAACCTTTTGATTCTTGTTCTTTTGGTAATGTTCTCGTGGATTCTTCCATAAAGAAACCTTTGGGGAGGATCGACGATGTTCTTATCGTTGTCAATGATAATTATGTGCCCGTTGATTTCACTATTATGGATATTGAATGTGATCCTTCATGTCCAATTATTTTGGGACATCCCTTTTTGCGCACCGTTGGTGCTGTCATTGACATGAAAGAGGGTAATATAAAATTTCAGTTTCCTCTCAAGAAAGGGATGGAACACTTCCCTCGTAAGAAGGTCAAGTTACCTTTTGAGTCCGTTGTACGGGCTAGCTATTCTTTTACTCTTGATAAAACTTGATCTATGCATTATGCCTAGCTTAAAGGCATAAAAGAAAGCGCTTTTGGGAGGCAGCCCACATGAATAAAAAAATTGCTTTTGTTGTGTCTTGATGTTGTTTACTGCTGTAGCATCATCATTGTATCTTTGCTTTTCATATTTGTGCCAAGTATAGCCTCCGATTGCTAGAAAGTTCAAAAGTTGTGAGGTGCTGTCCAGGAAACAGATTCTGTCCTTGGATAGAAAAATTAGTATAAAGTCACCAGATCATCTTTTTGGTCTGAATTTTTTCGACAGCGTTCTCTATATAATTGTCTTTCGTGCGTCAGTTCTGAGTTTTTTGATTTGAGTTGCAGAAGTATCCCGAACAGATCAATTACTGCCTGCTGTTCTGTTTTTCACAGATTCTGTCCTGTTTTGCCTGACCTTCACTTTGCAAATTAAGAACTTGCTTTTTCTTTGAAAAAACCTTTTGGCAATCTTGAGAAACAGTAGAACTTCAAGAATATCCTTATTTCCAGCAAGGTATAATTATTTTATTAAGGGTACTAACCTCGCTAATCAAATTATGATGAGTTGTGTATGAAGGGAGTTTTCAAGTGTGCGAGGGAAGATGATAAAAAGATTCAGGAGTGTCAAGCGCTCAAGCTTGGGGATGCCCCCGTGCACCCCCAAGAAATATTCAAGGAGACTCAAGCGTCTAAGCTTGGGGATGCCCCCGTGCATCCCCTTCTCCATCAACATTATCAGTTCGTCTTTCGTTTCGCTATATTTTTATCACTTCATGTGTTATGTGCTATGCTTGGAGCGTCTTGCTTTTAGTTTTCTTTTTAGTTTTTCATAACGAGTCGGAACCCAGCATTCCTTTATGTGGGAGAGAAACACGCTCCACTTCTACCTAGAACATAACATAGAATTTTCATGTCTATCTATGCTGTGTGTGTTCTTTGTCTTTTAATAGCTACTATCGTGCTCTGCTCTTAGTATTCATGCTTATCTTTTCAAGAGCTTTTATTTAGTTGGTTGCTTGAACTCTCTTTAATTACCATGCTCACCTTATTAAGAGAGTTTGCTTCCGTTGCATTGGTCAATGTGTCTATGATAAAGATGCTACTTTCATGATGGTGCTTAGTAGTTCAGGTTTTCTTTTGGTTAATCTCAAATAGCCGGGGGGTTCCCAATGTGTTATTGTAGTACCAACTTGGTTTGTTTGCCTATGATGTGGTATGGTTTAGTAATATCTTCCTTCGAGAATTTATTTTGATTGACTTGGCGTATGCTCACGCATATTCAAGACTGTAAAGAAAGTCTGTCAAGCCTTGATGATCTTTTATTTCTGAGTAGCGATATAACTTCCATGCCTGATTCAATATTGCTTTGTCGCTCTGCATGATTATGACCGTCATTGCTCTCTTAGTTGGTCGCTCCCAGTCTTTTGCTAACCTCCACCTGCACTAAGCAAACTAACCATGCAATACATAGCTCATGGGAAAGTAGCCTAAAAACTATTGTGGTAAAGAATATGTTACTTATGTATCTTATTTCTTATAAGTTGCTTGCTGAGCGGTAACCATGTTTCTGGGGACGCCATCAACTGTCACACTTTTGTTGAATATCATGTGAGTTGCTATGCATGTTCGTCTTGTCTGAAGTAAGGGTGATTTACCGTGGGTTGAATAACTATGCATATTGTTAGAGAAGAACATTGGGCCGCCAACCAAAGCCATGCATCATGGTGGAAGTTTTAGCTTGGACCTTAATCCTCAATCTCTTATGAGAATATGCTTATGCATTAAAGAGGAGTCCATCATCTATTTTCTATGTTGTCCTGGTATGGATGTCCTCAAGTTGAGATCTATCAAAAACGAGAAATCAAATGTGATCTATCTCCTTGGACCTTTGTACAGGTGGCATAAAGGTACCCCTTTGTGACACTTGGTTAAAACATATGTAATGCAATGATAACCCATGGGGATCCGAGCTAATTAGGACAAGGAGCGAGCACTATTGGTATTCGATGCATGAGGCTTGCAACTTATAGGATGTTTTATGCATGACACATATGAATTACTACTACCGTTGACACAATTGCTTCCATGTTTTCAAAATAAAAAGCTTTAGCACTTAACCTTTCTTTTACCTTTATGTTGAAGCACCAACTACTGAGAGCATGATTGTCATTCTGAGTGTAATGTGCATTGTCCCAAAGTAACATTGTCTTTTGCATGATTGTGATATCGTTTATTCTGAAATGATTGTATCCAGTCATCACTTAAACCTTGAAGGTGCCCCTGCACTTATGTTTTGCATCACTAAAGGGGGCAAGCTAGATATCACTTTATCATATTTGCACATCATGTTCATTGCAAATCTTTTTGATGTTTCAGTTTCATGTTGTAAAACTTTCAGTCATTTGTGATTTTCTCTTGAGGCAACTTAATTACTTTAGAATCATTGTCTCAGTAAGCTTTTGTCATATGACTATGAGAAAGTCCTATATGGTTAATAGCATGTCACCACAAAAATTATTCTTGTTATCATTTACCTACTCGAGGACGAGCAGGAATTAAGCTTGGGGATGTTGATACGTCCAAAACGTATCTATAATTTCTGCTTGCTCCATGCCACTTTTGGGTGATATTGCTATGATATTCATACACTTCCATACACTTTTGATCATATTTGGACTAACTTACTAATCCAGTGCACCCCAGTGCCAGTTTCTGTTTTCGGCTGTTTTTGTATTTTAGGTTTTCATGTTTCGAGAACTGCCCAGAAAAATCCAGAAAAATTATATAAAAAATCAGCGATCCGGAAACAACACTGCGTCCGAAGGGAAGCCTGGGGGGGCCACAGGGGCTCCAGGCGCCCTGTGGGCGCCCCCCCCTGGGCCGCGCCGGGGGGGCGCCTGGGCCCCCCGAGGCTCCCCCGATGCCCTACTTTGGCATATATTTAAAGGACCCTCCGAAACCCTCAGAGGAGGAACTCTTTTCGCGATCCCATCTCTGTTCCGCCGCCGCCGCCGCTTCCAAGATCGGGAGCACCAGGAGAACTCTTCCCGGCACCCTGCCGGAGGGGAGGATCACCACCGGGAGCTTCTCCACCACCATGGACGCCTCCCGGATGACTCGTGAGTAGTCTCCCTTGGACCATGAGTCCATGACCAGTAGCTATGTGATGTTCTCCTCCCGTTCTTATGCTTCACTAATTAGTCCTCGTGAGCTGCCCTACATGATCGAGGCACCTATGTAATCCTTATGTTGTTGCCATGTCGAGTTTGCTGAGATCCGATGGATTATGAGATTATGTTCAGATTGATCTTGAGTAATATATTTGATTCACCTCTTTTATATTTTAGTTCATAAGTAATTCTTGCATGTTCTCCGTTGTTACTTATTGCTTTGGCCGAGTAGTGGGTAGTGACTCCAAGAGGGAACGTTATGCTTGATTGTGGGTTCATGCCCCTCGATGACTAGCATGAGTGACAGAAACATGAGTCTAGGGGATGTGCTGTTGCCACAAGGGGGAAAACAACGGTGCTTGTGCCCGCGGGTGCAAGGATTGTTTACTTTACGCAAAGTTCTTTTAATGCAGTTGTCTGTTGCATTGAGTTTACACTATGGGTGGGACTCGCAACTTAATACCAGCGAGATGTTCTGGATAGATATCTCAAGGTGGATGATTAGTAATAGATATTGATGGATTTCGGTCTACTTACTTTGGCGTACCGCCCATGCTTTGAACCTCAACCTTTGTTGCAATGTAGTCAGCATTGGTTTGCGTTCGTGGTCCTGTCAATTGCCCAGCTATAATTTGTTTACCTCACATAGTTGTTTTATCGTCTTTTGGGAGAGAGACATCACTAGTGAACATCATGAGACTCCGGTCCATATTACCATCATTGATCACATCCACTATTTACTTTTCGTTATTTACTTACTATTGCAAAACTATCTATCACTACTATCATTGCTTTTAATCCTTTGTGAACTAAAAGGCCGGAGAGATTGACAACCTCTCTGTACTCGTTGGGAGCAAAGTTATTTGTATCTGTGTGCAGGTCCACGTTGATTGCTAATTGCGCCGTTAGCAATTGACACCTACTTGTTGAACCTAGGAGTCTCTGGGGAATCGATCCTTGGCATCTTTGCTAGGGGAAAACACTTCTACTTACTGCATCTTACACCTTCCACTTGGGGTAACCAACGAGGGGTTCGAGGCCCATCAGAGATGGATTAGAAACATATTTTCATGAGTGATTTCCTCTCTTGTGTGTTGATTGAAGATTGAGAGTCTCTTGGTGCTTGTCTTTGACTATCCTTTAGATATGTTGTGGTGATTCTGGGACTCTCTTTGGATGGCCGCGGTGACATTGGGAAATCCTTAGATTGAGAACTACGAACTTTGAGGTGTGCTTTTGTAGCCCTACATAATTCTTATCCTCTCTTGACCACGAAGGAATGACCTCCGAGTGTGTCCCCTTTGCATGTTTTATGGGAAATATCATGTGATTCGATTATGTTAATGTTGTTGGGAGTTGCCACTAGTGAAAGTATGAACCCTAGGCCTTGTTTCCACCATTGCAATACCATTTGTGCTCACGTTTACCACTTGTTTGCTTGCTGCACTTTTTATTACAGATTTATATTACTTTGCTTTGCCACTCCTATCATCCATATTTTACCATCTCTTCGCCGAACTAGTTCACCTATACAACTCCTAGTTGTATTAGGTGTGTTGGGGACACAAGAGACTTCTTGTATCTTAGTTGCAGGGTTGCTTGAGAGAGACCATCTTCAACCTCTACTTCCCTGAGTTCGATAAACCTTAGGTCATCCACTTGAGGGAAATTGTTGCCGTCCTACAAACCTCTGCGCTTGGAGGCCCAACATAGTCTACAAGAGTAGAATCGTGTGTAGACATCAAGCTATTTCTGGCGCCGTTGCCGGGGAGGTGAGCGCTTGAAGGTATATCTTTAGATCTTGCAATTAAATCTTTTTGTTTCTTGTTTTTATTTCACTAGTTATGTTTATGGAAAACCGTGCTATTGGATCGTTGCTTGCAGGAAGACGCCCCACACCTGTGGTGGTTGCTCCTCCCCCTACTAAAATTGTGCCCTATAAAATACCAGCTGGTATTATCGATTATGTTTTGGCTGATCGTTATGCAGGAGACAGACATCCCGGTGAACACTTGCTATATCTGTCACAACTATGTTCATTATTTAAGCTTGCAGGTGTATCAAGGGAGTTTGTCATGAGGAAATTATTTGCCTTGTCACTAAAAGGAAAAGCATTGGAATGGTATAGGCTACTAAATGACTCTCACCTGCTGGAGTGGGAAGAGATCCAGTCTCTCTTTTACTCCAAGTTTTATCCTCTTCATGAAGTCCATGAGAATAGGAATTATGTTTATAATTTTTATCCTCATGATGGAGAGAGCATAGCTCAAGCTTGGGGGAGACTGAAAACGTTAATGCTAAAATGTCCTAACCATGGGCTCCCCAAAGATATGATTATTACTAATTTCTATGCGAGGCTTTCTCGACAAGATAAAGATTTGCTCGATGCTTCCTCTATGGGTTCTTTCACAAACAAAAAGATTGATGCTAAATGGGAACTCCATGAAAGAATTCAACGCAACACTGAAGATTGGGAGATCGACAAAGGTAAAGAGTCAGGTATAATTTATGAGTATGATTGCATTAAGTCCTTTGTTGAAACTACAAGTTTTAATAAGTTTTGTGCTAAGTTTGGGCTTGATTCTCAACTCCTTGTTGATTTCCTCAAATCTTTTGCTTCACATCTTAATATTCCTAAGGAGGATTGGATCAAGTATCATAAACCTTTTAAAGAGACTTGTAAAGAAAATGAAATTGTTCATGATGATTGCAACATGCATGATCCAATTCCTAAAAATGAATTTTTATATAAGCATGTTAATTTTTGTGGAGTGGATAGACCTTGTGAAAGGCCTATGATTGAAGAAGAGAAGTATTGTAAGCAACATAAGCATGAAAGAACAATCACTTGGGTCAGAGATTTAAATGAAATTGCTAGAGAATTGTGTGACCTTTATCCTTTTACTTGTGAACTTTGCCGTATAGAGGGTCACTTTAATTTTCAATGCATGAACTTTCAAAACATAACTGTTAACCGGATGTGTGATAACATGATCACCTCTGATCTTTATGATGAGCTTATGTTATTTTTGATGTGTGAAGAGTTATCAGAAAAGACTTCATGGCTAGATGTTAATGCCATAGGAATAAAAAACACTTTGCAAAATTGCCATCTCTATTGTGTTGTTAATTGCCATGAAAATGATTACATAGGTAAGATTATAAAGGAGGGAACTTTACCAAAGTATAAAAATGTCTCTTATATTTCTGCTAATAAAAAGGAGAGTTTCTCCCAAGTTTCCCCTATTGTTTCTAATGATAAACCAGGATATGTGGAGAAGCTTCATCTCCAACCACTCCCTCCTAAGGTTAAGAAGAAGAAAAAGAAGAGGAGGAGGAAGAGGAGCAAGAAAGAAGAAGAATAGGTATCAACCTGGCCTGAGCATATTCCTCCCATCAACTTTTATCCTAACGATTGTAAGTTTAAAGAAGAAGGTGAAGTTTATTGCCCTAATTATCATCTTGATGATACGTCCGTAGGTACTATTGAAGATGATTTTGATTATGATATGCATGTTACTTATTGTGATTGGGAAAATGATGATAATGCTACTTATGATCTTGAAAATCTTTTTGGTACCAACTCTGAAAGTGATGATATGGGAAGCTCTAAGCTTGGGGATGATAGGATTGCAAACCCTTTACCCACTAGTGATGTGATAATTGATAATTCTTTTGCTAGTAAGAATAAAGACAACATGATTACAAATATAGTTGCTAGCAATTATAATGCTCTTCTCTACTATGATGATGTCATAACTCCAACCTATAGTGATTATAAAGGTACCTATGACATAAGGAGAAATTATCCTTATGAAACTTGTCATAATCATGGAGGGAATTACTCCCTTGTTGAACACCACCCTCCTAATACACAAGTAATCTATAGTGTTCAAGTTGTTTATGATAGTCCTACTCCCACTATTACCAATGAGAAAGATTATGCTTATGTGGAGAGTAAGAGTACCTTTTTGCATGTGGATCATGGTAACAATGCTTTACGTGATGCTTATATTGTTGAGTTCATCCATGATGCCACTGAAATTTATAATGAGAGAGGGAGACTTGGTTCTAAATATCTTAATAATAAGAAGTTTCCTCTCTTTATGGTGAATATTTTGAAGTTATGCTTGTTTTGCCTTCCTATGCTAGTTGCTTTGTGTTTCAATGAATTATTCTATTGCAATATTCCTATGCATAGGAAGCATGTTAGGCTTAAATGTGTTTGGTATTTGCTTCTTGATGCTCTCTTTTGTTCTTCAGCTCTTATTCCTACGAGAGCATCATTAAAGTCTTAAGCCTATCTTTATGGCTATAAAGAAAGAGCTCAAGGGAGACAACCCTTGTTATGTTTACTTTCAGTTTTAGTGGTCTTGATGTTTGTTACTACTGTAGCAACATCATTGTATCTTTATTTTTCAGCTTTGTGCCAAGTTTAGCCTCTGATTGCAAAAAGTTCAAAAGTTGTGACGTGCTGTCCAGGAAACAGATTATGTCCTTGGATAGAAAAATTCGTATAAAATCACCAGATCATCTTTTTGGTCTGAATTTTTTCGACAGCGTGCTCTATATAATTGTCTTTTGTGCATCTGTTTTGAGTTTTTTGATTAGAGTTGCAGAAGTTCCGCGAAAAAATTATTTACTACCCGCTGGTCTGTTTTTCACAGATTCTGTCCTGTTTTGCCTTTCCTTCGTTTTGCAAACCTTGAGCTTGCTTATTCTTTGCAAAAACCTTTTGGCAATCTTGAGAAACAGTAGACCTTCAAGAATATCCTTATTTCCAGCAAGGAACAATTATTTTATTATGGGTACTAACCTCGCTAATCAGATTATGATGAGTTATGTATGAAGGGAGTTTTCAAGTGTGCGAGGGAAGATGATAAAAAGATTCAGGAGTGTCAAACGCTCAAGCTTGGGGATGCCCCCATGCACCCCCAAGAAATATTCAAGAAGACTCAAGCGTCTAAGCTTGGGGATGCCCCCGTGCATCCCCTTCTCCATCAACAATTATCAGTTCGTCTATCGTTCCACTATATTTTTATCACTTCATGTGTTATGTGCTATGCTTGGAGCGTCTTGCTTTTAGTTTCTTTTTTAGTTTTCTTTAGCTTTGCTTGCTGTTCATAACGAGTTGGAACTCATCTTTCTTCATGTGGGAGAGAAACACGCTCCACTTCTACCTAGAACATAACATAGAATTTTCATGTCTATCTTTGCTGTGTGTGTTCTTTGTCTTTCAATAGCTACTGTCATGTTCAGCTCTTAGTTTTCATGTTTATCTTTTTAAAGAGCTTTCGTTTAGTTGGTTGCTTGAACTCTCTTTATTTATCATGATTACCTTATTAAGAGAGTTTGCTTCCGTTGCATTGGTTGATATGTCTCTGATAAAGATGCTACATGCATAATGGCGCTTAGTAGTTCATGTTTTCTTATGGTTAGTCTCAAATAGCTGGGGGGTTCCCAATGTGTTATTGGAGTACCAACATGATTTGTTTCCATAACATACTTTGCAGCGGCAAAGGAAGCAGAAAGAAAGGAATCTAATCTACGCGGTCGCCCTCGCGCCTCGTGATCTTGCCCACCTTGGCGACGATGTGGGCAACCTGCGCCTTCAACGCCTCCTGATTAGCTTCGGGCGGCAAGGTGCGGAGGACGTTGACGAGGTTGATGCCGGGGTTGCGGTAGACGATCTTCGACAAGACCCACTCCATGGTGCCCATGCAGAGCCGACGCGCCTCGTCGGCCAGCTGCGCGGGGATCTTCTCCCGCAGCCGCGCAAGCACCGGCGCGATTCCCCTGAAGAATAGACTCAACTTGGCGCTGTGGGGGAGGCTCTCGTCCGGGGAGTACACGAGATGCTCCGCCTTCAGCGCCATCATCTCCGCGTCAATATTGGCAGCGGAGGTGACCAGCTCATCAGTCCACTGCTCCACCGCCTGGTTGAAGTTGTTCGCCGAGACGGCGGCGCTCTCCACTAAGGCCCTTTCCTTGCGGAGTTCGTCCTTCAGCTTCGTCTCGCGGTCCCAGGCGGCGTCGAGCGAGTCAGTCAAGGTGGAAACCTTCAACTCTAAGTCAGCGAGTTCTTGGCGTCAGAGAGCTCTGTGCCCTTCTCGGAGAGACGTACCTGCAGCTCAGAGTTGGTGTGGGCATCTTTCTCCCGCTCCACATTGAGCGCAGTGACTCTGTCCTCGCTCGCCTTCAGGAACAACTCCAGCTGCTCCACCTTGGCCTCCAGGTCTTTCTTGGCGGTCTGTGCGGCGGCTGCGGCGCTCCTCGCCTCCTTCAGAGCCCCGCCAATGGCCTGCTCCCGGGCGGCGAGGTCGTCCTCGTGGGCATCGAGGTCGACCTTCCGCTGGTTGAGTACTCCTTCTCGCCGGGACAGCTCCTCGGCGGCCAACCGCTGCTGCTCCTCGGCCTCAGCTTTTTCAAGGAGGAAGGCTTGCTGCGCCCCGGCAAGCTCTTCACGCTCCTCCTCCAAGTTGCGAAGGGCCGCCTGGTTGGCGGCGCGGAGCTCCGCGGTGCGCTTCTCCAAGTCAGCTCCAGCCTTGGCGGCGAGAGCCTCCTGAGACTCCAACTTCGCCTGCCTGGCCCGGTACAAGGCCAGGAGCCGACGAAGGAGTCTCTCCTCTTCGGGCTCGTCGCTGCTGCCGGGCGCTTCAACAACCTTCAATCCGGCGGAGGCGAGGACCTCTCCGTCAAAGGTCTCTCCCTCCGCGGGTGCTCGAGACGAGGACGCCCATGGGACTTGTATGAAGACCCCGTTGGCGGCCTCCAGGTAGACGCCCTGCCCAGCCGCGGAGGCGGAAGGGTCGGCGGCCGGTGCAGCGTCCGGCGCTCCTGTGGCCTCCGGGCCGGCAGTGCGGTCGCCGGTCCCTTCCCCAGCCGCGGCGTCTGCGGTCGGGGCGGTCTCTTCAGCGGCAGGCTCGTCGGTTCCAGCCATTCCCTCGGTGGCAGTGGTGTTGCCGCCGGCGCCGTGCACATCCTCCTCAGCGGTGGCCTCCGTCTCCATCCGCTCCGGTGCAGGAGGATCTAGCAGAAGAGAAAGAAAAGAAAGAATCAAGCAAATATCCAAAAAAGACGAATCTGGGAAGAAGAAATTAGAAGCTTTACCTTCGCGGACTTCTTCAACGACGGGGTCCCTCGCCGGGGAATTCTCCCTTGGCGGCGGAGTAGTGGCCCCTGCTGGCGGAGGGCCGCCTGCGCCCTCCCTTGGCGGGCTGCTTGCCCTTGTCGGGCTGCTCACCCTTGGCGGGGTACTCGCCCTTGGCGGAGTGCCCATCCTTGGCGGAGCGTTCTCCCTTGCCGGGGAGTTCATCCTTGGCGGGGAGGGTGGAGCAAGTGGCTCGTCGGGGGCGACCTCCTGGCGCTCCTGCGGCTGCGGCTCCACTTCTGCACAAGACAACAAGACATCAGTACAAGCAACAACCTCGAGCGCGCCCATCAAGCAGAAAGACAAACACCAGACTTACGCTGGGGGCTGCGCTGGGGGCTGCTCCTCGGAGCAGCGGGCTGATCCGGCAAGCTCGTCGCCGGCGCGTCGCTTGTCGCCACGACGGGCTCGTCGTCCTCAACGTTGACCACAGGGATCTTGGCCCTCTTCGCCATCCGCTGGGTCAAGGTCCTGTGAAGCAAAACAAAAGCAAGATCAAAACCAGCAAGGAAAATCGAGACAAAATCAAAGGAACTAAAAGAATTGCTAGAACTTACTCCTCTTCCTCTTCGTCGGAGCTGAGGGCGGAGAAGTCAAACTCCGCCTGGTGTGCTCCCGCGCGAGGAGCTGGAGGAGAAGGCTCCCTCGGGCGCTTGGCGGTCTCCGGGGCTGTGGGCTGTGAGGACCCGGCCCACGTTGTCGCCGAGGACCGAGGGGCAGAAGGAGCACCCATTTCGCTCCGGGAAGATCCCCCTCCGCTTGGCGCTCGGGCACGGGGCGCCTCCTTGACGACTTCGCTCGTCTTGGTGGTGCGCGTCGCACGGCGCGCCGGCTGCTGTCGAGGTGCCTGTGGCCTCGCCGCCTCAGCTGCCTTGCGGAGGCGCTTCTTCGGTTGCTGCGTGGGGCTTGGCGGAGGCGGAGAGTTCTCCGAGGACGAGGAGGCATCGTCGTCAAGATTCAGAGATCCACCAGAGTCTTCATCAGCCTCGGCGTCCTCCTCCTCCTTGGCAGGCCCGCTGGACTCAGTGCCATGCCCGGCGGCCTCGCTCCCCCCGGCAACCTCGCTCGTCCCGGCAAACTTCACGGAAGGCTCCCCGGCAAACTCTTCAGGCGCGATCTTCAGCAGCTTGAGGATTTCCGCCTCCTCTGCTTGACTCACTGCGTCCGCGGCCTGTGCCTCTTCCACAGTATATCCAAAGTCGCCCGCAGCCGCAGCTGCGGCGGCCTCCTCCATCCTGGAGGCGATGTAAGCTATATCCCGCTCAGTAGTAGCCCGGGTAAGGCCCTTGTTCTCCTCGGCGTTGCGGGGCTTCTCGACCAAGTTGTCGAAGAAGGTCAGCACGGTCTCCGGTGGAGGCTCCAGCCAAGTGGGGACGACGCCATGGGAGTCGCACTCGGGCATCATCGCGCGTAGGGAATCGCGGGCAGTGCTGTTGCACAGCGGCACCACTCCACGGGAAGGTCTGAACCACTCCTGGTGGGCCGGGTCATGCTTGAAGAGCTCCCGGACCATCCCCTTCAACTCCAAGGCGGTGAAGTTGTAGTTCAATCCAGGGCGCAGCCTCATGATGTCTGCCGCATTGCCGAATTCCCAGGCGGGCCTTTTCCTTTCTTGTAAAGGGGCGATGCGGCGGTGGAGGAAATCTGCTCCAACTTCTCCGATAGTCAGATTGGCGACCCGGAGACGAATGATCCTAATGAGGGCGATCTGAAGCTTGCTGTCCTCCGGGGCCAATTCACTCCAATCCCTGCCGCGCACTATGGCAGTCTGGCGCGGCGAGGTAAAGGGCTCTGGCTTATCTTCCAGCACCCAGCACCAATCGGCTCTCCACTCCTCCCACTTGCCGCGAAGCTCTCCTTTCAAGTACGAGTCCTTCTTGTTCAGCCTAAAGATCCAGGAGATGCCGCCAGAGAGAGGGGCAACTGACTCTACTCTAGGCATGAAGAAGTGGCGGAAAAGAGCTACATTTGGATGAACCCCAACATAGTTTTCGCACAGATGTACGAAAACGGCCATCGTAAGGATGGCGTTGGGGGTGAAATCTAGGAGGTGGAGGCCATATGTATTCATTACATCACAAAAGAACTCCGAGAACGGAGGGCACAGACCACAATGGAAGAATGCAGCAAAGAAAAAGTACCCGCCGGGGAACATATCTTCGGCGACGGCGGGGAAGACTTGGGAGCAGGGATGAGCTTTGGTCTCCCTCGCCCAGAACAAATAGTATTTGTCCCGCAGCTCCCTCGCGCCAAGCCTCGGCGCGAAGACCACGCACTTCTTCCGCAGGGCTGCCAGCTTCGCCGCCTGCTCGGACTTCTCCTTCTTGGCCTTGTCGCTCTTCGCCGTGTCGCTCTTCGGAGCCATGGCGGGGGCGGCGAGGAAAGAGGCGAGGGGGTCGACGGTGCCGCGGATGCGGGAGACGGCGGAGGAAGAAAGGGGCTTGGCTCTCTGTCGACCTTTGGGAGGCGGAGGGCGACGGGGGTTTCTGGAGAATCAAGGCGCAATGAAGACGATGGAGGGGAACTGCCCCTGCTTCCTTTGCTTTTAAGGGGGAAGTGGGGGACGTTCCGCATTTCCCATTAAAGAACAGGCCACGATCTCTCCCACGATGCCGCAATCGACGCGTGCCGTTAGGGAGGGATGCGGCGGATACGGAATGGGATACGGCTTGCCGTGGGCCGCGCGTGCCCGTGCACTGTCTTGGGCCTGGCCCAACAGCGCTCGGCACCGTGTGTGGCCCAGGCCCGGGGGCTCTTGTCGGTGTACTAAGATAGGGGTACCCTAGTACCCCAACTTGTGAACGGGCAGTAGCAGCTTCCCGTGGCTGGGCTTACCACGTGCTCGCCAAGAACCTTTCCTGTCCCTATGAAGCCATTCAAAAACAAAGTATACAAGACAGAAGATCAAGGCCCCGGCAAGAGGAGCTTGCCGGGAAGGCCGCACCAGGCTCAAGGTTATCACTTTAGCACAAGACCCTGGCAAGAGGGGCTTGCCAGGAAGGCCAAGGAACACATACCTCAAGAGATGCCTCGGCGCATCTTGCGCCCCGGCAGGACCCGGAGGGCGACAAGCTTCCGGGCCTGGCAAGGTCACTACCCCGGCAAGGTGCTTGCCGGGGAAACCTACGCTGTGTGCCCGCGCTCCAGCTCATCGGCCCACGCGTCGCCCTGGGGCCCTTCCAGGGGCACGTGGCAGATGGCTGTGCAGCTTGGGGCACACGGTGGCAAGCCACGGTGACGAGGCTACTACCGTGGCGAACGGAGAAGCATGGACGGACACTTTTGGGGTCGACGGCGACGGGCATTTAATGCCCTTGTCCCCCACTGTCAAAGTTAGGTGAAGACCACTGTTCATCCACTGTTCATGCATTATTCACGCACTGTTACAACTACCACCAAAATTACGCTTTTACCCTCCTCTACGTTGACACCTGTCGGTGACCCCTTTGAGCTATAAAAGGAGGCCCATGCACAACGTAGGGGGGGTTCGAAACCTAGACAACTCTCTCGCTCGGTGTAGCTAGTACTGTAGCTCTTCAAGCTCCCGAGCTCAATAACTCAATACAACCTAAGGAAGGCGTAGGGTTTTACGCGTCCGCGCGGCCCGAACCTGGGTAAAACTGCCCGCGTGCGCTCCTCGATCCGCTCTCCGTGCTCCCTCCGCTCCCTTACCGCAACGTAGAAGGGGCTCCGGTCCCATAGGTGCTCGTGGGAGGACAGTTTCCCCCGACACCGGCAACCCACCGTAAGCATTCTTTGTACACAATGTATTCTCCAAGGTCCTTAATAAGGCGAAGTGTTGAGTGTTCGACTCACACAACACCACTAGTGGAATGACAACGCAACTTAAGTATCAAACAACACATATTACTTCAACAACATATGACTACTAACAACAAGACTTTCCCCATGTCCTCAAGAACTAAGGTAACTACTCACGAGACATAAAAGAGATCATGATCAGTGGAGATAAATGGGTGATAAACAATCTGGACATAATAATATTTCTCCAACAGAACTCAATAGCATTCACCACAAAGTAATAATCAACACCGATGGAGTAGAGAGGATAGGTAGTACGAGTTACAACACAAGTTGCAATTATGGGATGAGATTTGGATGAAGATGGAGATGGTGCTGGTGCTGGGGATGATGTTGATGATGATCTCGATGATGCCCGTGACGATGGTGATGACGATGGCGACGATCTCCCCTTCCGGGAGGTGATCTCCCCGGCGGAATCTGCCCGCCGGAGATGGCTTTTTCTTCTCTGTAGGTTTCCGCCACGGAGCGGCGGCGGAACTCCGTAAAAACTCTCCTTTTTAGGGTTTTTGGATAACGGAGAGTATATAGGCAAAAGGGGGCAACCGGAGGTGGGCCAGGGGCTCCAGGCGCCCCCCCGGCGCGGCCAGGGGGGGCGCGCCCCCAGGGCGCCTAGGCACCCTGTGGCCCCCCTCTGGCTGCCCTTTCGCATGCCTTCGTGATTCGTCTGAAAAATACCTCCCGTCAATTTTCAGGTAATTTGGAGGTATTCTTCTTCAGCAACTCAGCGTCCACTTTTTACTGCTGAATCCTGCGTCTGCTGCTTCGGCATCGGAAAGTTGCAAACTATGTAAAATAGACCAAAATAACATAAGAACATCATCGTAACGTGAAATATATCAATGAATAAGGATAAATTATGATATAAAATAGTGATGCATTTGGGACGTATCACTCACATAGCTGTTTTATCGTCTTTTGGGAGAGAGACATCACTAGTGAACATCATGGGACCCCGGTCCATATTACCATCACTGATCACATCCGCTATTTACTTTCAGTTCTTACTTACTAGTTGCAATTATACCTATCACTATTATCTCTTGTGTTTGATCCTTTGTAAACGACAAGGCCGGAGGGATTGACAACCTCTCTGTACTCGTTGGGAGCAAAGTTATTTGTATCCGTGTGCAGGTCCGGTCGATCGCTAGTTGCGCCGCTAGCAGTTGACACCTTCTTGTTGAACCTTGGAGTCTCAGGGGAATTCGATCCTTGGTATCTTTTCCAAGGGAAAACTACCGCTACACTGCATCTCAAACCTTCCACTTGGGGTAACCAACGAGGGGCGAGAAGCCATCAAGCAAAGTTTTCTGGCGCCGTTGCCGGGGACTCCACTCTTCAAGATAGGGGAGTTGCACGCTATCTTTTACCTTTGCTTTTTAGTCTTGTTAGTTTACCTTTCAGTTTTTGCTTTAGTATCTTTTATCAAAAATCATAAAAATAGTTATCTTGCTTGCTTGCTGCTATGGGTTCCACCGAGAACACCAAGTTGTGTGACTTCACTAGTCATAACAACGATCACTTTTTCTGCACACCTATCACTACACCTGCCACTTCAGCACCTTCTTATGAAATTAAACCTGCTTTACTGAACTTAGTTATGAAAGATCAATTCTCCGGTGCTGGAGATGATGCTGCTTTACACTTAAACAACTTTGTTGAACTCTGTGATATGCAAAAGTACCAAGAAATAGATGGTAATATTGTTAAGCTTAAGCTTTTTCCTTTCTCCTTGAGAGGAGGAGCTAAAATTTGGTTTCAATCTTTGCCTAGAAATAGCATAGATTCTTGGGACAAGTGCAAAGATGCTTTTATTGGAAAGTACTATCCACCTGCTAAAATTATCCAACTAAGGAGTAACATAATGAATTTAAAACAATTGGATAATGAACACGTTGCCCAAGCTTGGGAACGCATGAAATCTCTTGTCAAGAACTGCCCTACTCATGGTTTGACTACTTGGATGGTTATCCAAACTTTTTATGCAAGATTGAACTTTACCTCACGGAACTTGTTAGATTCGGCCGCGGGAGGAACCTTTATGTCAACTACACTTGGTGCTGCCACGAAGCTTCTCGATGAGATGATGACCAATTATTCCCAATGGCACACCGAACGCGCTCCAACAGGTAGGAAGGTAAACTCTGTCGAGGAGATTTCTTCCCTAAATGAAAAAGTTGACTTGATCATGTCTCTACTTTTGAAGCAATCTTCTATTGATCGTCGTGATGTTCCTTTAAATTCTTTGATTGCTCAAGAACAAGTAGATGTGAACTTTATCTCTAGAAACAATTTCAATAACAATGCTTATAGAAGTAATTTTGGTAGCAATCCTAGACCGTTCCCCTCTAATTCCTATGGGAACAACAATGCTTATCCTAGCACCAAGAACTCCACTTCTGAACTAGAGAGTATGCTTAAAGATTTCATCACTACCCAAAAAGCCTTTAATAAGAGTGTAGAAGAAAAACTAAACAAACTAGATAATCTCTCTTCGAAGGTAGACAATTTAGCCCATGAGGTAGAGTTGCTTAAAATTAGAACTTCCCCTCTTGAGGAGAGGAAGACCACTCCTATGAATGCTATTCAAGTGCAAATTAATGAAAACATTAGGATGTTGGCTAAACTTAAAGAGAGATGGGCTAGAGAAAAGGAGGAAGAAGATAGAATTAAGAACCTTCCTACCCACCACACTGTTGCTACTATCCAAGTTGTTGAGGATATCCAAACTCTTAGCACCCAATGCACTCCTGGTCCCGTTGGACCTATTAATGGTGATGCTATGACCATAGAAACTACCAAACAAGTGAGCCTAAAGGACACCACTACCACTTTACTTGATAGTAGTGACCTTGATTTTGATAATTGCACCCTTACCGAAGTTATTGATTTCCTTCAAAAGATGTCTAAAGATCCCCGCACTAGCACGCTTAACCTTGCCTTTACAGAGCATATCACTAATGCTCTCATCAAAGCTAGGGAGGAGAAACTCAGGGTAGAAGCCTCCATACCTAGAAAGCTAGAAGATGGTTGGGATCCTATGATTAAAATTAAGTTGAATAACTTCTCTTGCTATGCTTTATGTGATGTTGGAGCTAGTACCTCTGTTATGCCCAAAAGAATATATGATATGCTTAAATTGAAACCTTTTGATTCTTGTTCTTTTGGTGTTCGTCTTGTTGATTCTTCCATAAAGAAACCCTTGGGGAGGATCAACAATGTTCTTATAATTGTCAATGAAAATTATGTTCCCGTTGATTTTACTATTATGGATATTGAATGTGAACCTTCTTGTCCAATTATTTTGGGACGTCCTTTCCTACGCACCGTTGGTGCCATCATTGACATGAAAGAGGGGAATATAAAATTCCAATTTCCTCCCAAGAAAGGGATGGAACACTTCCCTAGAAAAAAGATTAAGTTACCTTCTGAGTCCGTTATACGGGCTAGCTATTCTTTTACTCTTGATAAAACTTGATCTCTTTGCATTATGCCTAGCTTAAAGGCATAAAAGAAAGCGCTTTTGGGAGGCAGCCCACAATGAATAAAATTTTATTTGCTTTTGTTGTGTCTTGATGTTGTTACTACAGTAGCATCATCATTGTATCTTTTCTTTTCAGATTTTTGCCAAGTGTAGCCTCTGATTGCAAGAAAGTTCAAAAGTTGTGACGTGTTGTCCAGGAAACAGATTCTGTCCTTGGACAGAAGATTTCGTATAAAATCACCAGATCATCTTTTTGGTCTGAATTTTTTCGAGATCGTGCTCTATACAATTGGCTTTCGGGCGTCTGTTTTGAGTTTTTTGATTTGAGTTGCAGAAGTGCCCCGAAAAAATCATTTACTACCTGCTGGTCCGTTTTTCACAGATTCTGTCATGTTTTGCCTTTCCTTCGTTTTGCAAACCTTGAGCTTGCTTTTTCTTTGCAAAAACCTTTTGGCAATCTTGAGAAACAGTAGACCTTCAAGAATATCCTTATTTCCAGCAAGGAACAATTATTTTATTAAGGGTACTAACCTCGCTAATCAGATTATGATGAGTTATGTATGAAGGGAGTTTTCAAGTGTGCGAGGAAAGATGATAAAAAGATTCAGTAGTGTCAAACGCTCAAGCTTGGGGATGCCCCCATGCAACCCCAAGAAATATGCAAGAAGACTCAAGCATCTAAGCATGGGGATGCCCCCGTGCATCCCCTTCTCCATCAACAATTATCAGTTCATCTTTCGTTCCACTATATTTTTATCACTTCATGTGTTATGTGCTATGCTTGGAGCGTCTTGCTTTTAGTTTCCTTTTTAGTTTTCTTTAGCTTTGCTTGCTGTTCATAACGAGTTGGAACTCAGCCTTCTTTGTGTGGGAGAGAAACACGCTCCACTTCAACCTAGAACATAACATAGAATTTTCATGTCTATCCTTGTTGTGTGTGTTCTTTGTCTTTCAATAGCTACTATCATGTTCAGCTCTTAGTTTTGATGTTTATCTTTTTTAAGAGCTTTTGTTTAGTTGGTCACTGGAACTCTCTTTAGTTATCATGCTTATCTTGTTAAGAGAGTTGGCTTCTGTTGCACTGGTCGATATGTCTATGATAAAAATGCTATGTGCATAATGATGCTTAGTAGTTCATGTTTTCTTATGGTTAGTCTCAAATTGCTGGGGGGTTCTCAATGTGTTAATGGAGTACCAACATGATTTGTTTGCCTATGATGTGGTATGGTTTAGTGATATCTTCCTCCAAGAATTTATTTTGATTGACTTGGCGTATGCTCACGCATATTTAAGACTGTAAAGAAAGTCTATCAAGCCTTGATGATCTTTAATTTCTGAGTAGCGATATAACTTCCATGCCTGATTCAATGTTGCTTTGTCGCTCTGCATGATTATGACCGTCATTGCTCTTTTAGTTGGTCGCTCCCAGTCTTTTGCTAACCTTTGCCTGTACTAAGCGGACTGACTGCTTGTGCATCCAAAATCCTTTAAACCAGTTATGCCATATGAGTCCACCATACCTTCCTATACATGGTATTTACCTGCCATTCCTAACGAAGACTTTCATGTACCATCTCGAAATTATTCAAAAAAGCATTTCTCTTTTGTGCCTCTGTTTTGGCTCATGAGGAAGTAGTAGTTAATTCATGATCTTTTTAAGTTGGACAAGCTTCACCCCGGGATTGCATGTCTAATGTGCAAACCCATAATACGAGAAGGAACTGGCATAGAGTGCGCCCGGCTCATTAAAAAATTATACAACAAACAAACCCTCCTTCACGCTTTGTTCATGAGAAATCAGAAAACTTTGGTAGTGATAAACAAAGGAGATTAAGAGGATGTGATCGTCCTCATTCGGGAGCCGTTCCTCGAAACTTGTCCAGCTCAAGAAGTAATTGAGTTATCTGCTAGCATTCGTTGACAAAACATGCATATTCTAAAAAAAATATTACCTCTGTTTTTAAAACCAAGAGCTCTGGTACATGATTAGTTTTTGTTTCCGACCACGGGTTTTCAACCTTGCCAACAAAAGCCACGGTTCGAGAGTCTCCACCTTCTTTAAAGCACCAACTATTGAGAGCATGATTGTCATTCTGAGTGTAATGTGCATTGTCCCAAAGTACCATTGTCTTTTGCATGATTATGATATCGTTTATTCTGAAATCATTGTATCTAGTCGTCACTTAAACTTTGGAGGTGCCCCTGCATTTATGTTTTGCTTCACTAAAGGGGGCAAGCGAGGTACCACTTTGTCATATTTGCACACCATGCCCATTACAAAGCTTTTGAGTATTTCAGTATCATATTGTAAAACTTTTAGTTCTTTGTGATTTTCTCATGAGGCAACTTAATTACTACAGACTCATTGTCTCAATAAGCACTTGTCATGTGACTATAAAAAGTCCTTATATGGTTAATAGCATGTCACCACAGAAATTATGCTTGTTATCATTTACCTACTCGAGGACGAGCAGGAATTAAGCTTGGGGATGTTTATACGTCCAAAACATATCTATAATTTCTGCTTGCTCCATGCCTCTTTTGTGTGATATTGCTATGATATTTATACACTTCCATACACTTTTGATCATATTTGGACTAACCTATTAACTCAGTGCACCCCAGTGCCAGTTTCTGTTTTCTACTGTTTTTGTATTTCAGGTTTTCCCATTACGTAAACTGCCAGAAAAATTCCGGGAAAAATATATAAAAAATCAGCGTTCCGGAAGATTACATGCAGCCAAAGTAAGGCCGGAGGCGGGCCACCGGGGCTCCAGGCGCCCTGGGGGCGCGGTCCCCCTCCTGGCCGCGCCGGGGGGGCGCCTGGGCCCCCCAGGCCACCGCTGATGCCCCCCTTTGGCATATATTTACACCGCGTCCCGAAACCCTCGAGGACGGAACCCTTTTTCGCGATCTCATCTCTGTTCCGCCGCCGCCGCGCTTCCAAGATCGGGAGCACCAGGAGAACTCTTCCCGGCACCCTGCCGGAGGGGAGGATCACCACCGGGAGCCTCTCCACCACCATGGACGCCTCCCGGATGAGTTGTGAGTAGTCTCCCTTGGCCCATGGGTCCATGACCAGTAGCTATGTGATGTTCTCCTCCCCTCTTTGTTCTTCACTAATTAGACCTCGTGAGCTGCCCTACATGATCGAGGCACATATGTAATCCTTATGCTGTCGCTATGATGAGTTTGCTGGGATCCGATGGATTATGAGATTATGTTCAGATTGTGTGTGAGTAATATATTTGATTTACCTCTTTTATATTTATGTTCTTGAGTAATTCTTGTATGTTCTCCGTTGCTGTTTATTGCTTTGGCCAAGTAGTAGGTAGTAACTCCAAGAGGGAACGTTATGCTTGATTGTGGGTTCATGCCCCTCGATGACTAGCTTGAGTGACAGAAACATGAGTCTAGGGGATGTGCTGTTGCCACAAGGGGGAAAACAACGGTGCTTGTACTCGCGGGTGCAAGGATTGTTTACTTTACGCAAAGTTCTTTTAATGCAGTTGTCTGTTGCTTTGAGTTTACACTATGGGTGGGACTCGCAACTTAAAACCAGCGAGATGTTCTGGATAGATATCTCAAGGTGGATGATTAGTAGTAGATGCAGATGGATTTTGGTCTACTTACCTTGGCGTACCGCCCATGCTTTTGAGCCTCTACCTTTCCTTGTAGCATAGTTAGCATTGGTTTGCGCACATAATCCTGTCAATTGCCCAGCTGTAATTTGTTTACCTCACATAGCTGTTTTATCATCTTTTGGGAGAGACACATCACTAGTGAACATCATGGGACCCCGGTTCATATTACCATCACTGATCACATCCGCTATTTACTTTCAGTTCTTACTTACTAGTTGCAATTATACCTATCACTATTATCTCTTGCGTTTGATCCTTTGTAAACGACAAGGCCGGAGGGATTGACAACCTCTCTGTACTCGTTGGGAGCAAAGTTATTTGTATCTGTGTGCAGGTCCGGTCGATCGCTACTTGCGCCGCTAGCAGTTGACACCTTCTTGTTGAACCTTGGAGTCTCAGGGGAATTTGATCCTTGGTATCTTTGCCAAAGGAAAACTACCGCTACACTGCATCTCAAACCTTCCACTTGGGGTAACCAACGAGGGGCGAGAAGCCATCAAGCAAAGTTTTCTGGCACCGTTGCCGGGGACTCCACTCTTCAAGATAGGGGAGTTGCACGCTATCTTTTACCTTTGCTTTTTAGTCTTGTTAGTTTACCTTTCAGTTTTTGCTTTAGTATCTTTTATCAAAAATCATAAAAATAGTTATCTTGCTTGCTTGCTGCTATGGGTTCCACCGAGAACACCAAGTTGTGTGACTTCACTAGTCATAACAACGATGACTTTATCTGCACACCTATCACTACACCTGCCACTTCAGCACCTTCTTATGAAATTAAACCTGCTTTACTGAACTTAGTTATGAAAGATCAATTCTCCGGTGATGGAGATGATGCTGCTTTACACTTAAACAACTTTGTTGAACTCTGTGATATGCAAAAGTACCAAGAAATAGATGGTAATATTGTTAAGCTTAAGCTTTTTCCTTTCTCCTTGAGAGGAGGAGCTAAAATTTGGTTTCAATCTTTGCCTAGAAATAGCATAGATTCTTGGGACAAGTGCAAAGATGCTTTTATTGGAAAGTACTATCCACCTGCTAAAATTATCCAACTAAGGAGTAACATAATGAATTTAAAACAATTGGATAATGAACACGTTGCCCAAGCTTGGGAACGCATGAAATCTCTTGTCAAGAACTGCCCTACTCATGGTTTGACTACTTGGATGGTTATCCAAACTTTTTATGCAAGATTGAACTTTACCTCGCGGAACTTGTTAGATTCGGCCGCGGGAGGAAACTTTATGTCAACTACACTTGGTGCTGCCACGAAGCTTCTCGATGAGATGATGACCAACTATTCCCAATGGCACACCGAACGCGCTCCAACAGGTAGGAAGGTAAACTCTGTCTAGGAGATTTCTTCCCTAAATGAAAAAGTTGACTTGATCATGTCTCTACTTTCGAAGCAATCTTCTATTGATCGTCGTGATGTTCCTTTAAATTCTTTGATTGCTCAAGAACAAGTAGATGTGAACTTTATCTCTAGAAACAATTTCAATAACAATGCTTATAGAAGTAATTTTGGTAGCAATCCTAGACCGTTCCCCTCTAATTCCTATGGGAACAACAATGCTTATCCTAGCACCAAGAACTCCACTTCTGAACTAGAGAGTATGCTTAAAGATTTCATCACTACCCAAAAAGCCTTTAATAAGAGTATAGAAGAAAAACTAAACAAACTAGATAATCTTTCTTCGAAGGTAGACAATTTAGCCCATGAGGTAGAGTTGCTTAAAATTAGAACTTCCCCTCTTGAGGAGAGGAAAACCACTCCTATGAATGCCATTCAAGTGCAAATTAATGAAAACATTAGGATGTTGGCTAAACTTAAAGAGAGATGGGCTAGAGAAAAGGAGGAAGAAGATAGAATTAAGAACCTTCCTACCCACCACATTGTTGCTACTATCCAAGTTGTTGAGGATATCCAAACTCTTAGCACCCAATGCACTCCTGGTCCCGTTGGACCTATTACTGGTGATGCTATGACCATAGAAACTACCAAACAAGTGAGCCTAAAAGACACCACTACCACTTTACTTGATAGTAGTGACCTTGATTTTGATAATTGCACCCTTACCGAAGTTATTGATTTCCTTCACAAGATGTCTAAAGATCCCCGCACTAGCACGCTTAACCTTGCCTTTACAGAGCATATCACTAATGCTCTCATCAAAGCTAGGGAGGAGAAACTCAGGGTTGAAGCCTCCATACCTAGAAAGCTAGAAGATGGTTGGGATCCTATGATTAAAATTAAGTTGAATAACTTCTCTTTCTATGCTTTTTGTGATGTTGGAGCTAGTACCTCTGTTATGCCCAAAAGAATATATGATATGCTTAAAATGAAACCTTTTGATTCTTGTTCTTTTGGTGTTCGTCTTGTTGATTCTTCCATAAAGAAACCCTTGGGGAGGATCAACAATGTTCTTATCATTGTCAATGACAATTATGTTCCCGTTGATTTTACTATTATGAATATTGAATGTGAACCTTCTTGTCCAATTATTTTGGGACGTCCTTTCCTACGCACCGTTGGTGCCATCATTGACATGAAAGAGGGGAATATAAAATTCCAATTTCCTCTCAAGAAAGGGATGGAACACTTCCCTAGAAAAAAGATTAAGTTACCTTCTGAGTCCGTTATACGGGCTAGCTATTCTTTTACTCTTGATAAAACTTGATCTCTTTGCATTATGCCTAGCTTAAAG
Organism: Secale cereale; assembly: GCA_902687465.1. Classification (NCBI taxonomy): domain Eukaryota; kingdom Viridiplantae; phylum Streptophyta; class Magnoliopsida; order Poales; family Poaceae; genus Secale; species Secale cereale. The sequence continues at coordinate 9,546,185 of LR738711.1, forward strand.
GCATAAAAGAAAGCGCTTTTGGGAGGCAGCCCACAATGAATAAAATTTTATTTTGCTTTTGTTGTGTCTTGATGTTGTTACTACAGTAGCATCATCATTGTATCTTTTCTTTTCAGATTTTTGCCAAGTGTAGCCTCTGATTGCAAGAAAGTTCAAAAGTTGTGACGTGCTGTCCAGGAAACAGATTCTGTCCTTGGACAGAAAACTTCGTAGAAAATCACCAGATCATCTTTTTGGTCTGAATTTTTTCGAGATCGTGCTCTATACAATTGGCTTTCGGGCGTCTGTTTTGAGTTTTTTGATTTGAGTTGCAGAAGTGCCACGAAAAAATCATTTACTACCTGCTGGTCTGTTTTTCACAGATTCTGTCCTGTTTTGCCTTTCCTTCGTTTTGCAAACCTTGAGCTTGTTTTTTCTTTGCAAAAACCTTTTGGCAATCTTGAGAAACAGTAGACCTTCAAGAATATCCTTATTTCCAGCAAGGAACAATTATTTTATTAAGGGTACTAACCTCGCTAATCAGATTATGATGAGTTATGTATGAAGGGAGTTTTCAAGTGTGCGAGGGAAGATGATAAAAAGATTCAGGAGTGTCAAACGCTCAAGCTTGGGGATGCCCCCATGCACCCCCAAGAAATATTCAAGAAGACTCAAGCATCTAAGCTTGGGGATGCCCCCGTGCATCCCCTTCTCCATCAACAATTATCAGTTCGTCTTTCGTTCCACTATATTTTTATCACTTCATGTGTTATGTGCTATGCTTGGAGCGTCTTGCTTTTTAGTTTTCTTCATGTGTTATGTGCTATGCTACGGCCACATTGGTGCAAATTTACAAGCCGTCGGAAAAATTTCCGGCTCAAAAGGAGGATTCCGGGTTATCAGAAAAAGTTCCGGTTCAATGTCCGGGTCGAGAGAATTCCGTCTCACAAAGCTTTGAAGTTCTCAATATCCGGTTTAAAATTGTGCCTCAAGAAGAATTTATCTCTCGCAAGGTTCTAGTTCTTAGAAAGTCAAAGGTTGCCGAAGAGGACCTGCTGCCATGATGCGCGGTTCAATCATGGGTATCCTGCCTTATGGGCTTATCATATTATGATCAACACAATAAAGACGGCATCCCTGATAATTCAGGGACTATGTCACTTCATTTATGAGTATCTGAGTCTTTATTGTCAATTCATAAGATGTAACACCCCAAATTTTTGAGTTGGTTTTCTTCCAAAATTTTGGCCTTTTGGAAGAGGGTTATTTTATCTTTTTTTGAACCTCTTCTAAAATCTTTCTGGCCAAGGTTTTTGGAGATTTCTCAAGCTTGGTTTTTGACCTTGAAGATCTTCTCTTGGGTTGGCTCAAGCCCAAGTTGAGTTTCAAAGAGGTTGGTTGTTTTCTCCCCTACTTGAGTTCTGTCTTTCAAATTTGGTCTTGGACTTATCTTCCCCCCCCCCCAAGCGACCCCAACAGAAATATTTATCTCCAAAACCCTCTTCACACATTAGGACAAGTCTCTCATGAATTCCAGTAAGTTTTGACCTTATTGGGATTTTTTCTCTACTTATTTCACTCCAAAATTATTTCTGTCTTTTATAGTGGACCTAGGTGATTTACAAAGGAGCTACCCTTTCCATCCAGATATTTGATCCCAAACCAGCTCTCCTAGATTGTCCTTAGTACCCACAACATAGATCCATCTTGTTTCACTGGTCCATAGTTCAAAATTTTCAAATTTCACCTGCTGCAAGTTTGGACCAGATTTGCAAAATTTGGTGAAATTCATATTTATCTTCTTCCAAAAATCCTGTGAAAAATCAGGCAGCCTCTAGATGCATCAAGAGGCCACTCCACCAAATATCAACACGAGTAATATTTCACACATGCCAGAAAAATTTCATCAAACACTTAGCATACACTGTACTGTCAAATTTAGAAGCTGTTAACTGAAACTGTCGATAGACAGTTCGAAAGTTCGTCAGTTTCGTCAGTTTCATCAGACGCAGCGACAAATCTCGCCGGTACCTCCTTGGCCCGACGCTGCACTGCACCTTCTTCTTGTCCAGTGCGCCGCACGCTCGCTTGGCCGCTTCTGGGCATCGGTGGCGCTCTGGCCCGACCACGCCGGCGACATCCGCGGCAACAGCACCGCCCGTGGCGGCTGACAGAAGTCACCCCGCGACTCAACGCCGTTGGGCGCCGCCCAAACCACCCCAGCGCTCCGCGTGTCCACCCCCAGTGCCAGCACGCGCCTGCCGCACCGTCGCCGTGGCCTGGCGCGCGCAGAGCGCGATTTCTGCCGCCGACGTGCCGCGCGGCCGTTCCGTCGGGGACAGCCCGTAACTCCCTCTCCCCTGCTAAGTTAGGTGCGGGAATGGTACCACTACACCCCATAGACGATGCTCAAGCCCCTAACTCCGCCGTCCAACCACTGCAGCACCGTAAGCGACTCGCCGGACTTATCCATTCACAGCAACCACCTCGGGCCGGCTATATAAGGCACCCCCGAGCTCGTTCTCGAGCCCACCTTCACTACCTCCCTAGACCACGCCCAGCCGCTGGAAGAGCCTCGAGGGGCCCTTCTTCCCCAACTCAGGCCAACTCCCTCCGCCTCGGGCTCCAGCATCGTTCACTCCGGTGAGAGCTTCTCCGCCGCCGTGGACTTGAGCGTAGCACCCTGGCACCCACCTAGACCTAACCCCCACCTTAATTTGATCCATGGAACCCTCTCCGACGAGGCCCACGACCACCCGAGCCGCCGTCCGCCGGAGACAGGGTCGCCGTCAACGTGTGGCTCGCCGACACTCAACTCCACCACCGTTCAACGCGGAAGATCACCGAGAAGCCGTACGTATCACTCCCCTCCCCTAACTCGCCGTGGATCGACGCCGGCGATCACCACAGCACCGGTGCCGGCGTGACTCTGCTTCAGTTTTCAAACCTAACGCGTGGGGCCCCTTGTCAGCCTCACACCTCTCCCCTCCGAACCGTTTTCTGTAAGCGCATTCGGGCAAAGTACGTTTCCCCTCTGCGGTTGACGTACTTCGTACCGATTCGCTTTGCCGTTTTCTGTTCTAGCCCCTGGAACTTTTTTGTTTCATTACAGATGAGTCCCTGGACAGAAACTCTAATATCTTTTAAACTAAAAATGATTTTGAGTTGATTCTTTTTCTGTCCTCTTTAGTTTTCTTGCTAGTTTTTTGTCATATTTATGTGGAAATTTTTGGAGCAACTTTATTTGCACGCGCGGTATTTATGTTAGTATTTATTTGTTTGAATACATAGATACCGGAGGCCGTGACAGAGACGCGAACCACACCGAGTTAGGCTCCGACTTCTCAGAACCAGGCAAGCAAGTTTGAACTTTTGATATGATGAGTGTGTTGCATGTTTGCTCGAGTAGTTCGTTTCATAAGCATGACCATATGGGCATAAGTGTATGGTTATATTTCATGCTAGTAAGCTTCGGGTGAGCCCCGAAGGAAAATGTTTGAACCACCTCGATCATATACTGATATGATGGGTGGAATGCTGGTATTATTGGAGCATGCCAGTAGTTGGTTAACTCAGTATCAACGGAGATCATGTCATGATTCCGTTCGTCTCCTTTTTCGGTAGTACCATAGGCCGTCCGTTGGGATTACGGTCTAGTCAGTTGTAAACCACTTCCCGAGTACACACCAAGTAGAGGGGCCGGGATGAGGGTTCCATGGCCCTGGATTAAAGCTCGTCATCCGGTCAGGGGGCATGGGTGTTTCCGGTTGGGATCGAGAGGGGGGCACCCCTTAGAGCGCGCATATATAAATTTGATCCCATGCTATTCGAGGTTGTAGCATCCCCATCTTAAAGTTTTTCATGAATGTCGTCGCGGGTGATTCCGGACGACAAGATGTGAAATGGGTGTGTACTAGATAGCTGGGTTTCTACTAAAACACCGTAGACGGAACTAGTCCCCGTGGCTAGTATAATCCGTTGGCTATGAGTTAATAGTACAAGCTCTGCAGAGTTAAATTCATTCAATAACCATGTTTATGGCCGGGTCAATCTTCAGGGCAACCCGGTGACCATCTCTAGTAAATTCTTGTTGGCAACCAGAGTAGTGTTTTCTTCAAGTTCATTTGGTAGATGAACTCACCAACTATCTCTGGATTAATTTACTTCCAGAAGTATTTCATCATTATACCCTTGTTCTATATAAGCCCTTTATGTGATGTCGCTCAGACGTCCGACTGTGGCATTATTTTTAAGCCCTTTATGTGATGTCGATCAGACGTCCGACTGTGGCATTCTTTTTATTTTTAAGCCCTTTATGTGATGTCGCTCAGACGTCCGACCGTGGCATTATTTTTAAGCC
>LR738711.1:9555004-9619195 GCA_902687465.1 Secale cereale
CCCCCCACTAAGTCTTCCGTCCCTTCACCCTGATAACATTATACGGCGTCATCTTAATGATGGGGGAGCTTGCAGCGAGAACTAACAAATAAGTTAAAAAAGACATTGACGTTAACTAAAAATAGACATATTGAGTGCCCAAAAATGGAATAAAACACTGGCATACATTGGTACTAACTGCAAATTTTGAAGTTGATGACATCCAATATGGCAAAACCCGAACAACTCGCACGAATACAGCCAAACCAAATTGAACTAGTCACTAACTACACCAGAAAAGTACTAACTAGCTCGGGCAAAATTACACATAATTAAACTAACCGAACTACATTTTTTAGAGGTGTGCTAAGTGTTCATTACCTATTTACTAACTAGAAAGTAACTAATCCACCCAAATCAACCTAACTATTTTTACTAAAACCTCCAATACCTAGTTACACTATGCTCATCTCTATCTCTAGAAATATTTTCTAACATATAAAAAAAGAATGTAAACAACAAGAAATAAAAAAAGAGGGGTGGCACCGCTCACCAAGGACTAGAGGATGTCAGCGGTGTGGGAGGTAGAAGAGGTAGACGGAGACGAAGGGTGGAGGGGGTTGGCATCTTGGGAGGCAGACGACATTGGGGTAGGTGGAGGCGCGGACGACGTTGGAGGAGGCGGAGGCCCAGTTGTTCGACTCCTTGTGCATGGCGTCGGAGTAGTCGGCGACACAGCTAGCCGACAAGAGATGTGGTGCATCATGGAGGCGTGCTTGGCAGCAGTGGCAATGGTGGCGGGCAGAGGAGAGAGAGAGAGCACGTGCATGAGAGACACATTTTTGTGCCAATTTAGTTTGAGAGAAGTGCATATTACACCTCTCAACTCTATCCCTAGTCTAATATACACCCCCAACTCCAATACCGTCTAGTTTACACCCTAACTCTCAAAACCAAGCGGAATTCAATCCTCCCCTCCCCGTCGACCAGTTTTGACCTAGTTGACCAGTTTTGACCTGTTGACTGGGCGAACAGTAAATTATTAAAAAATGGGGAAAATGAAAATCAAAAAATAAATTCGTTTTTCACGGGGTGAACAGTAAATTCAAAAAAAAAAACATTGTAAAATTACTTTTTTACTTTTTTTCCAACTTTATTTTTTTGATTGGGTGAATGGTAAATAAAAAAGCAATAAAAAACCTAATTATTTTTGCATGGACGATGTTTGAGTGCGTGATGGCCATTCCAATTTTTAGCTTGTTCAGACTTCTGAGTAGCTCTCAGCAAAAAAGACAAATGTGATGTCTATGAAACAGTTAATTGTTCCTGCATTGTTCAGGCCGATTTTTTTTGTTGAGAGATCACTCAAATGTCCATTTTTTAAAATTTACTGTTCACGAGTAGAAAAATGAAATTCTTTTTTAGATTGTTTTTTAGACACTATTCACCCAGTCAACGGGTCAAAACCGGTCAACGGTGAGAGGAGGGTTGAATTCTAGCTGGTTTTGAGAGTTGGGGGTGTAAAGTAGACGGTATTGGAGTTGGGGGTGTATATTAGAGAGTTGAGAGGTGTAATATGCACTTCTCTCATTTAGTTTAGGGACAGTAAGACGTACCCATAACTTATTGATTGAAATACATTTCCTTATTTATTATGCATGATGTCTCAAGTCAAGTCTGTTCTATGGTATGAGATTCAAAAATAATATATTTGCAACTAGCCCATGTGAGCACATGAGTTCACAACTAGCGCATTATATATAGGATTGGAGGACAAAGGGAATTAAAAATCGATATATATATGACTTCACCAAAGGTAGTGATCAAACAAAAAGAAAACATAAGTTCTAGATGGATTGTTTGAGGTTTTTTACCAAAGATTGTTTGAGGTTTTAAATCGAGCATTAAAATGTACTAATAATTTCCTTTTTTTTTTATGCATCACATAGATGGATATTTTTACCATGAAGGTTTCTGAATTCATAGTACATCTAACAAAGTAGACTACGGCCAACTTTTATAAGATTCCTTACAAAAAAATCTAACGTTTGATTTGTGTTAATTTTCTTAATCATATAATGGTATACGAGAATTGCTTTTTCATTCATGACATGCCCAACTTAGCTTCCAATATTTCTATATAGCGCCCGCTCAAGTGAATCTATTCCACACGACCGATGGTCTTCCACAAAATGACCCGTCTTAATGCTTAATATATCAATATAAGTAGATTTTGTTGGCTAATGACGAGTAAATAAAGGTTTCTTCATTATAATCTAGAATACACACCGAAAATATATGGTAGAGCGTTTTATAAAATGTGGCTTCTAAAAAAATATGCGTCTATATTTTAGAATGGGTAGAGTATCAAGTAGCTTACCATGTAACCGTCAAGCATGTTGAGCCACAAATCCCTTAGCAACTACCTGAAATTTCTGGCTACTCGCTATTATGTTCTCCTGCCTCAGCCGACACGGACATAAAACTTACCCACTGCATTTACTCTCTCCTCACCAGCTCTAAGATCATGTGCAAAGTGGTAGGTGCACCGTAATGAGAAATAATGGTGAGAGCCAAAGATCAATGAACACCTATGGTTCTATATGAAGTCCCATATGCATGCCATCAACATCACACTTCTAGCACAACTTTTCTCTACCGTCTCCTTAGGTCCGTTAGAAGCTAGCACATATTATATTTGTGAGCAGAGCTCAAGATGCACCAAATGTGTAGTAGAATTGTAAACATGTGATTGCATTAGCATCAACATAAATTAAGTTGATGGCACAAATTAATCACGACAAGCTTTCGCAGAGCATGATAATATGTAGGATTGGGAGACACCGAGAATTGACTCCCGCGTTCGTGAAAGGTTTACGGTAGGAATAATACAATGCTGGGGTCCACGATTGGAATAATACTGCCGGCGCCTAGTACTGCCTCTCATTATTTCAATCGACCAAATATCCCAAGCGTGCGCTACCCAACTCTAAATAAAATAAATCATTAACGTGTTCCTTCCTTCAAGAAAAAAAAAAAAGAATCCCTAACGTGCTCTACCCAATCTCTGAATAAAATAAACCACTAACGTGCCCCTTCCTCAAAATAAAAGAATCCCTTACGTCCTACATGCAAGACAAACAGTATCTCACAAAAGCTCAAACCTACCCAGGCCTTTCTCTTTCGGAAGCTTCCCTCCATCAATGATCCAAGGAAACTGGAGAATTACATCTGGTGAAAGCTGCGATGAGGGGGCGGAGACCTCCTCCTCCTACGCATGGACCTATGGCTGAACAACCGGATGCATCGAGGACTGAGAAGTTGCACAACGCATAGATTGCGAAGTTGCTGTCACAGGGCGCCTTAGCGCACAGGAGAAGTCCGTAGCCGTTCGCCCTCTGCTGCCATATGTTGTTGTTCGAGAGACACTACAGTGAGAAGTTGGTTTCATGTGCTTTCATGATTCTCTCGGGCGCTGATAATGAAGGAGGCCACCATCATGTAGAAATCATACATGAGCGATGTACAAGATGGGGACCACGCCAAGTTGCTTGATTGGAGCATGGCTTGACCCTGGCAGCTAGCTAAGCTGAACTGGTAGGTAATTCCTCCTTGCATGTGTGATTTTCTATGAACAACAGCTGGCTTCAACACTTGTACTCCCTCTATAAACTAATATAAGAGTGTTTAGATCACTAAAGTAGTGATCTAGACACTCTTATATTAGTTTACGGAGGGAGTACGTAGCAAGGGTGAAGAGGAGTTTACTGTTTGTCTTGCAAATAACAGCTAAAAGTACTGTGAAAGGTCTATCCAAGGCAACAAACATTCTATCAATAAGAAGCATGAGCGTCCAGCTGGATGCATCCATGCATCGATAGGCACTTTATTATTGGTATGGTAGTCTGATCTCTGACACAATGTAGAGTAATATAGTTAAATAAATCTCCATTTACAGTTAATGAATAAACATATATATACAAGTCATCAGATGCGCCGAGAAGATAAAAGAATAAAACGCTAATTTCATATGTACTACCACATCGTGGAACCAAAGAAATGAGTGAATCGAACATACATGCACACTAATGGAAAATAACACAACTCTTCATATGTATACATTCGCTATTCTAATCCACCTGAGAGTTCCTTATTTCTCAGTTGGTGAGAGTTTTCCATCCAACATTGAGATTTATGTAAGATTCCACGCTTCTGTAACTATGAAAAATTCTTTACACTTTCTTTTTTACTAGATGTATAATAAATGAATCAACATGACCATTTTGGATATGTATGAATAAATTTGTAAATTCAACCGAGAAATATATTTTTTCCTCGGCGGTCCAACCATAGTCAGATCCTTCTACCCTTTTGTACGATGAATACATTATACCAAGATGAACACTTTGTAGATAGGTTTTTGTATCAGCTAGATCAGTTAGGTGGGCCCTTATATTATAATCATCCACTGTTCTTAGCATAAATTAACAGACTACAAAATCACAATATTTGAATGACTTCAATACGAATATATTTCTTTTCTGAATGGCAAACCTTCATATAAATATTTATTTATGTCACATCAAACTTTATTTAAAAAAATACATGTAAAGTTATGGCAATGTGTTTTACTACAGTTTGGGATCCAAGTTTTAATTTCACATGATAACATACTGTCAGCAAGAAAGTACAAATGGGTCGCCATCTCAATACTATCGTTGCATGAATACGCTGCACGGTTGCTTTGTTGATTTTTTTTTTTGGAAAAGGAGGATGACCACCGGCCTCTGCATCTGGGATAGGGCTGGAAAAAAGCTCGAAGCTCGCAAGCTAAACGAGTAGCTCGTGACTCGGCTCGAATTGGCTCGAACTCGAAGAATAATGAGTCGATCCGAGCTTTAGTTTAAGATCGTTTATAGACCAAGTTAAACGACCCAATCTCACTGGTACTCGTGTAACTCGTTAGGCTCGGTACAAAAGATCAGCCACTCCCAATCTAAGAAAAAGGTCAGCCACTCAGCACCCTGCGTCCCAGGCACACAACACAAGGCCCAACCATTGAAGGCCCAACCGCCCAGGAGAATCATGCGTTATAAGGAAATTACAATTGTTTAGTGATGTATATGTTTAATATATAAATAATCATTTTAACATATTTGAGGGTTTTATGTTCATATATTTAACGAGCTTAACAAGCTAAACGAGCCAGCTCGCGAGTTATACGAGTCGAGCCAATCTTGGGTTTGAGCTCGTTATAGTAACGAGTCGAGTCGAGCTAACTCGTTAACGAAACGAGCTCTAGCGAGTCGAGCCGAGCTGGCTCGACTCGGCTGGAATTCCAGCCCTAATCTAGGAGATGCATGCAGCCATTTTATTGATTATTCTCGAAGACATTATAAAGTAGAACAACAATATGTCTGAATCCGCCATCTTGACAACGTCTACACTACTACTATTCAAATGATGAAGGGGTGCAAGTTGGGCCACATACCCAGACCTCTCATCTAAGCCTAACATCTGAAGCCGGAGGCCCCGACCGAGCCATCTACCGGGTCTGGGGCTCAAACCGGTCCGACACACTCACATGTGTCCTCGCCGCCATCTTCCACTGGTCCATCATCAGAGCAGATTGAGGTGACAACCATGGTACGTTCGCTTTACAAACTATTAACGACATTACTCCATATTATCTGTCTTATATATTTGCATGGGTGTACTGGCTGAAGAAAGAGATGCGACTACATGATATTAACATCTCCTGTATAATATATATCTCCCAACCTGGATATCCAACTATACTCCATTGTACTTCTCGGAGTTACATAATCTATTGGTATACTTCCATCCATTTGCATCAAATTAGTTTCTAGGTTTACCAGTGTTCCCGTATCATGCTTAAAAATTAGTTGATATTAAATCTTTTCTTTGTATATACTTATGTTGCTTTCTAATACCCAAGTTGTTAAAGCAGTTTGTATTTATTTTCCATTTCGATTTACTTTGTTATTCTTTTTTGAAAGGGTTTGTATGCATTTACGGCTGTCACAAAAATGGCTTAAATGAATCTACTTGATAAAGTTGACAATATGATTCATATTAGGTAACCATAATCGTAATTACGGTCCATATCGTACATGTGCGACCCAAAACATAACCTCAGGTATTTTTGTACAGTTACTATACAAACTAGAATTGGGGATTTTAAATAGTATATATCAACAATGACTCACATGTCATAATATTTACATGGTAACTCATGGGCAAGAAAATCATACCCGCACCATTCAGAAGAGGGTTGGATATCCATAGGTAACAAATCCCATGGTCAAATTGGAAGGTTTTCGTGTTACCAAAGGCAAAATATTTTTCAATTTCACTTCACAAAAAATTATGATGGTAGGATCATCAAAACAACATTGTTTGATTGGTCAAGTGGATGAGACATTTAAGGTACCCTCGACTTGAATGTTAACATCCATACCAATCTAACATAACAAAAGCACTATCAGCTAGCTTCTGGCCCAAACGTTATCTCTGTCCACTGATCCAGTATCACAAGTACAAACATGTGATCTCTAAGGTACTTATAGAAAATCCCTAATTAATAACTATTTATCTAAAAAAGATAACATAATTAACTACCTTTCTCGAATTATGATAGGTTATTCAGGATAATATTAGTTGTGATTATACATTTTTATTTTTTCCTACCCACATTGAGAACCTGTAGAAAATCATTAATTTATTTTACATTCACTTCAAAGTTCAAAAAAATCAAAGAAGACAGCCTCGCATATGTGAGGGCCACTCTGCTTGAGTCACACTATAAAGTACATGCAGTTTCCATATTTCAACAATAATATATATGTGGCTCACTAAGGTAAAAAAATATTTGGTCATATTGAGATATTTAGTATGTACAAAATTTACATTGATTAAAAACAAAACCTATGTATATTATATAAATAAATGCATGCCGACTGATAATATTAATAGAGTTTGTATGGCATGCATAATTAGAAGGCAAATGACAATGGGATACCATAGATATTCATATATAAATAAATACCTAAAAACACCTAATTCAAAATTATGCTTGCAAAAGTCATATACTTGTAAATGTGATCAGAAATGCCTCAATTTTTCTTTGATAGCCCAAATAGTATAAAGGTTATACTTATTAAAATTTATAAAATGCTTGCCCGCGCATCAAGCGGGCCACTCTGCTAGTTTATATAAAAACACTCAGCACTACCCACGCCATAAGTTCCCAGTTCTGATGTACCAACACCACCCTTTACCTCTTCATCTCGCCACTCCTAACATTCTCTATGATAAATTACACGGCGGGAGCATGTGCCAAAAATAATGGGAGTTATAATTTATCATATGTTTTTTTTTCTGTCACCATCACACTCGTATCTCACTCAATATATATCAGCCTGGCTTCTCTCATATTTTTCTCATTAGGACACTAGCTATGAACTAGCACGCAACATGCTCATGTTCGTTTGGAGACCTTATCTCTTGGTTCGCCAGCCAACTATATATGCAGTCGTGCTTTCCAGACCTTGGGCTTTCACCCCGGAAATCAGAGCTCGGTACTCGAGAGAGCACCACCAAGAATGCAGACCACTTGCGCTGCCGCCACCTCTTGCCAAGGTCGCTGTTGCAAGTCTTCAACACCCGACACACAGGAGAAATCTGTGCCGCTAGTCTTCATCGCAATCAATACACCTCGCCGCCATTACAAGCCTCCGATCAGAGCCACCATGACTTTCTTCACCTGTGTCGGTAATGTAGAAATCTATATGTAGACATGTCCCATGGCACCAACAAGCAAGCGAAGTTTCGCACCACGCCTTCATGAAGCCTCTCAGGCCGAAGATAAGGCGCGCACGACCGGATCGATTCTAATCTAGATATCCAGTGGAGTCATGCGCCAATCGTCGGAGACCTCCGTGAGGAAGACCGAAACTTGCCAGCGTCCCGATCGAGCTGGCCAACATCAAGCTGATCGGTGATTGAGCACAAGAAGACAAGCAGGGCCAAACCGCCATTATTCAGACCAAGGCAGCAGCCCCATGCCACCAGCCTGCTGCAACGAAGAAGATGATTCAGGCTGCCACGAGATCCTTCCGATGCCAGGAGCGCACAACAAAGGCCCTAGCTGGCCGCCTGCCCAGCGGCAACCACGACGGACTCACGGGATCCAGATCGGACGTGCGTGGCCAGCCCGCAGGACCCAGATCGGGCCGAATCCGGGCTCGCACCGCCGTCTCCCTGACGCCACTGATCTGGCGCGGTGGTCGCACCCAGCAGATCACCGGTGATTCATGTCCGCCATAGCCCATTGCCGCCGCCGTTGCCATCCACCAAATCTTCTCCGCCGCGGTCCAATCTGCGCGCTCCGGCGTCGTGGTTCGTCGCTCTGGCCCACAGCAGGAGCACGCCTCCACGGCCCTCCGCCTTAGGCTGGACGGGCGCCGCCACCGCCGCGGCGTCGGCTGCGGCAGGGAAGGGCTATCCTAGGGTTACTGGGGCCTCCGGAGTCACTCGAGCGGGAGCGACCCGGGAGGAGCGGCCATGGATGAGGAGAAGCAAAGAACTAAACAATCCATCATGGGGCCTCTGTTAGCATTGTTGTGGTTGCGGAAAGAAAAATCCCAACTGTATGTACCTGTGTCATCCCAAAGCCACTGTTAGCATTCAATGTGCTGGCCACGAGTGTCTGTCTATCTAAGTCTCATATGGCGACAACTGTATGTACCTGTGTCATCCCAAAGCCCAAGAAGGTCTTAAATTTTGCATGGTCGATTCGTAGCTAAATAACAAACACATGTGGGCAGGCCGCGCGGATGACTATTTTTTAACACCTGTGTCATCCCAAATCCCAAGAAGGTCTTCAGTTTTTTTTCATCAACACCTATGTATCAATTTGCCTAATTATTGATTAGCTTCATAGCAATGCTAATTTTCTTTAGAAGTTGTGCGATGTTTGCTAATACATGACATGTGTATTAGTGCTTATGAATTTTCTAGGGGATACATGACATGTTTGTATATTCACACACCAGAACAACTAATTCCCTTGCATTTCATCGTATTTAGCAACCCCTCTGGATGTCCTCTGCCAGCTCGGTTCTAGACGAGCCGCCTACCTCAAGTCCAAACTAGCCAGGTTTAGCTTCATATCTAGGGTTGCAAGGAGAGAAATGAGAGCAGTAAATGTCATGTTTATTGATGTTGTTGCCGCTCTCTCACACGCCGGACTAGAGGTAGAAGGAGGAGCACACAGTACACTGGAGTTTCACCCGGCTTCACAGCCCCGTTACTATTCCCAGAGCCCCAACCCTATCAACACATACAAATGGCCATGGCTTTGTAGTGGCACGGCAACGCAGCGCCCACGTTTCCGCGTGCATGCATGCATCCACGCCCACGTTCGACTCTGCAACGGCCACTTGACCCGATCATGCATGCAGCTAACAACCTGATGCAAACTAACTCCTCTGGACTCGGCCAGCACACCGGTCATCGGAGGCTCCGACGTCCACTACTGCTAGCTACGTATATGACCAAGACTCTAGACTACACGGTGGACACCAACGTGACTATGGACTCGCGTGCCACCTGGACACACACGTTACACATACACGCACACTCGCCACACTTCCGTTGCGTCCCGCACGTCCCGCGCGCACCCGACGCGCCCGACGAGCCCGACTGCACCAGTGCGTCCCGCACGTCCCGCGCGAATCCGTCGCGCCCGACGAGCCCGACCACACATGCCGTGGCTTATTCCAACACACACCCCCTAAGCCACGGCCTAGAGGAGTCCGTCGTCGTCGACGTTGGCGCCGACCAAGAGTGCCTGCTCCGCCGCCGGTCCTTTCCGCAGCTGCGGGCACTCGCGCCGGAAGTGCCCGTGCTCCCCGCACTTGTAGCAGCGCCTGCGCCTGTTGCCGCCGCTCCCCGACGCCACGCTGCTCGCGTCGTCGTCGTCCCGTGCTCCGCCTTGCTGCCGCTCCCGCGCCCGCCACTGCGCGGCCGTGAACAGGAGCTGTCCGTCCGCCCGCTCGCCGCTGTCCTGTCATCGACGCCGAACTCGCTCGTCAAACGCGCGCAGCCGCCCGAGCGCTTCGTCGAACGCCATCGTCGTCACGTCGTGGAACTGCTCGATGCCGGCGACGACGGGAAAGAGCCGATCCGGCACCGTATCCAGCAGCTTCTTGACGAGCGCCGCGTCGTCCAGCGTCTCCCCGAGGTTGGCATACCTCGCTGCCATCGCCGCGAGCCTCCCGCCGTACACGTCGAGCTCCTCGCCGTCCGCCATCTTCAGGCGGTCAAATTCGCCGCGCAGCGTCGCCAGCCTCGCCGCACGGACCCGATCGGCGTCGACGAACCTCACCTTCAGGGAGTCCCATACCTCCCTGGCGGTGAGCTTTGTCGACACCTGCAACAACACATCCTCCGGCAACGCCCCGAGAAGCAACGCGCGCACCATCTTGTCCTTCCGCGCGTTCACCGCCGCGTCGCCCGGCGCCACCGCCTCCCATACGGTGTGGACGTCGAGGATCGCCTGTGCCTTGATGGCCCAGACCGTGTAGTTGTCTGCGGTCAGCATCGGCATCGCCATCGTCGCCGATCCGCCCGCGCCGCCGCTGTGTGGGATGAGCGCCATGGTCGCCGGTGATCGCCCGAACCGAAGCTCTGTATACCAATTGTTGTTGCCGCTCTCTCACACGCCGGACTAGAGGTAGAAGGAGGAGCACACAGTACACTGGAGTTTCACCCGGCTTCACAGCCCCGTTACTATTCCCAGAGCCCCAACCCTATCAACACATACAAATGGCCATGGCTTTGTAGTGGCACGGCAACGCAGCGCCCACGTTTCCGCGTGCATGCATGCATCCACGCCCACGTTCGACTCTGCAACGGCCACTTGACCCGATCATGCATGCAGCTAACAACCAGCTAACAACCTGATGCAAACTAACTCCTCTGGACTCGGCCAGCACACCGGTCATCGGACGCTCCGACGTCCACTACTGCTAGCTACGTATATGACCAAGACTCTAGACTACACGGTGGACACCAACGTGACTATGGACTCGCGTGCCACCTGGACACACACGTTACACATACACGCACACTCGCCACACTTCCGTTGCGTCCCGCACGTCCCGCGCGCACCCGACGCGCCCGACGAGCCCGACTGCACCAGTGCGTCCCGCACGTCCCGCGCGAATCCGTCGCGCCCGACGAGCCCGACCACACATGCCGTGGCTTATTCCAACAATTGAGTCATATAGGTGTGTGATCTTGAATGCCATAAAGGAAAAAAATCTGAACTTGTGATACTGGGCACAACTACACATGTGCGAGTAATCTTAGAGCATGTGAGGAGGCGAGAGAT
Organism: Secale cereale; assembly: GCA_902687465.1. NCBI lineage: Eukaryota > Viridiplantae > Streptophyta > Magnoliopsida > Poales > Poaceae > Secale > Secale cereale. The sequence goes on from LR738711.1 coordinate 9,566,403, forward strand.
GATATTAGTGATGGTATGTCCTCTTTTCATGACAAAGAACTAATTGTAGTAGGTAGTGTTCGGATTGTACCACAAAATTGTGCAAACGCACAAATTTACTGTATGGAAAATCTTATCTACCCTACCCAGTTAGTTTTACGGAACATGATTAAGCTAGCTAGCTATTGTGTCGGGGGAGCCAAGTCACTGGGCAATAATACAGTAGCGGGAGAAAGTAATGAGATCTATAACTGGTCGGAAGTTTTATTTTCCCACGATCAAGACCACCCTCGTATCTTACACAATATATATATCACCTTTGATTCAACCATTTCTTCATCAGAACCGTATGAAACTAGCACACAACATACATGTGTGAAGACCTTAGCTTATGGTGCGCTCACCAAATATGTCATATACATATATAGTTGCACTTCCACACGCGGAGAGAAAAATGATGACACATGTGTTATTGGACATGAGTAATGTAGGATTGGGAGGTATCAAGAATTCCATGCTACGCGCTAATGACAACGATCGAACCTAGGCAAAGGACCCTTGTTGGTGGAAGCACCACCAACGTCGTTACCTTCGCTCAACCGTACAGTGTTCCATGGTCACTCATCGTCAACCTTCATGCAAGTTTGTATGGCACCTGTGCAAGCACACATAAATGATATGGTCATCAACTCTGTGGGATCTAGGTAGCTGTGCGGAGACTCCCGCTGGTGCTCTGTAGCATGCCTAGACCTTTCATCCCTGGCTGGACCCTCATGCGTGCATGCTCTGTATCACTAGCCAGCAAACTTCTCTCTTCTGGTCAGTTAAGAATGTAGGAGGGAGCTGCTGTAACGTGATCTTCAGTACTAGTCAACCGTATACTTGTATGCCTTAGACGAAAAAAGTGAGAAAATTAAGGAGTCCAGTTCTTAATCCAAATTTATGACACTAGTCGACAACCCGTACATCCGCACGGTCTAGCCTATGATTTTATTTATACTATTAGTATACAATGTATTTTTCATAAATTTTAAATCTCCATGTAAGTCAAGCTCCTCATTTATTTTGTCAATGTGCTCTGAAAAAATAAGTTGATTTGATAAAATATCATCTTATCACATTATTCATCAAATACGACAACTGGAAAATTTATTGCATTTATCTATCTAGTTATCACATTATTCATGCAAATACCACAACAGCTTGTCAAAGAGTTTTAGATAAAGTATCGTAGACATTTGCGATGGCTCTCAAAATGCAACTGTTTATTTAAATTTTAGAGGAAACAAAATTAAGTATAATACATGGCCACTCCTTAGAGGTAATTGCTTGAAATGAAATGTGCAACTTATTGATACGGATGTTGTATTAATTAGAAGATATTCTGTTCTAAATACATTTTAGAAGATATTCTGCTGCTATACAATCAACGATGGGAGTACTATTTAGCTGTAGCGGCTATATGGCGCCCTTCTCAAGACAATAACTGGAAGAATGACATTGGGACACAACTTTTTTTTTTTTTTCGAAACGGAGGCATAAGCTTTGCCTCATCCATTAAATAAGAAGAGAGTTTAGAGTGTTACAGACGTTTACATACACGGCATGGCAATTACTCACGCGCAATTATTTCCCCTAGCTTCTTAGCTCCTGCGGTAACCCACAAGTTGGCCTCCTCTAGGATGCTGTTTAGTAGAACGGGCGGCGGTGCACACTTGTGTCGGAAGACCCGCGCGTTTCGCTCATTCCAAATAGTCCAAGACACAAGCATGGTGAGGGAGGCCATTGCTTTTCTATTGGGATTTTGGTTGTTCGTTCTCTTATCCCACCAATCGTTGACGGAGTCCGTGAGGTGCCAAGTGGATGTGTCCATATGTGTCAGACCCAGTCTCTCAATAACTGCCCTCCAAAGCCTAAGCGTGAAGCGACATTTGAAGAACAGATGCGCCCCCGTTTCCTGCTCTCTTTTGCATAACTGGCACAAGCCACAATTTGGCCACCCACGCTTCTCCAACCTGTCCGCTGTCCAGATCCTATTTTGTAAAGCCAACCAAGCAAAAAAATTCACTTTTGGAGGTGCCCACACTTTCCAAACCATGAGGTCCATTGGGGAAAGAGCTAGGCCAAGGAATTGAGCTTTGTATGCCGAGGACGCCGTATAGATCCCATCGTTGGAGTGCTTCCAAACTATATCATCCTCGGTCTGCTCGTGCAGTTGGAAATCATGCACGAGCATCCAAAGACTGAAGAACTCCCGGATGTGGTCTGTGGAGAAGATGGTGTTGGATTTAATCTGTAGGATCCAAGCGTTCCCATAAAGGGCCTCGCGCACTTTCCAATTTTTCTTCCTCGAAGCAGCAAAGATAAGCGGTGCAATATCGAGAGGTTTGCGACCAAGGAGCCAGGGGGAATCCCAAAACGGCGTTTTGGCACCATCGCCGATGGTGATAGTGGTTGAGGCATAGAAAAACTCCCGGTCGTCATTGGTGCAAGGATTGCCAATACCCACCCATAGTTTGCGCGGTTCCTTCCATTCATACCAAAGCCATCGAAGGCGAAGAGCTCGAGCAAATTTTTCTGTGTTGACCACGCCCAAACCCCCATACTCCTTTGGTTTACATACCTTTTCCCAGTTTACCTTGCACTTGGCCCCTGTTGTTTTATCCGAGCCGGACCAAAGGAAAGCCCTTTCAATTTTGTTGATGTTGTCCATAGTGCCTGCCGGAACAATCAGTGGTGTGATGGAAAACACCGCTTGGGAAGAAATGACAGATTTGACTAGGGTCGTGCGTCCAATGGTGGTGATGTCTTGGCCTTCCCAAGTGACCAATTTACCGGCAGCTTTGTCTTCAAGGTATTGGAAGTCCACCTTCTTCAGCTGCCACACCGAAAGTGGCAGCCCCAGATATTTCATGGGGAACGAAGCACGAGCTGCCGGCACATTTTCGAGAATGTGCTCAATATTAAGGTGATTGCATCTAATAGGCACAACCGCGCTTTTTTGGAAGTTTGTGTGCAGACCCGTCACCTCTCCAAAGCATCTCATAACCGAGGCTAGGTTATCAATGTCTGACTTGACAGGAGCCACGAATACCGCCGCGTCGTCCGCATACAGTGAGGTTCTCATGAAAGATCCTCGCCCACGAATTTTATGTAGGAGACCTTTCCGAGTGGCTAGGTCGAGGATCTGCTGCAAAGGGTCAATTGCGAGGACGAATAAGAGTGGAGAGAGAGGGTCCCCCTGGCGAAAACCCTGGCCGTGTTTTATTGGAGGGCCGGGCAGCCCGTTGAGCATGATGCGCGAGGACGATGAGGATAGAAGAGCGGCAATCCAGTCTCGGAACTTGGCAGGGAAACCGCGGCGCTGAAGAAGGTCAAGAAAGTATCCCCATTTGACCGAGTCGAAAGCCTTTCGAATGTCAAGCTTGAAAAGAAGGGCGGGGGTCTTGCTCTTGTGGAGCCGTCTCGCAAAACTCCGAACGTACATGAAGTTGTCATGAATACTTCTCCTTTTAATGAAAGCACTTTGGCCGTTGGAGATGAGAACGTCCATGTGGGGAGCCAAACGAAGCGAAAGAATTTTGGCGATGATTTTAGCAATGGCGTGAATGAGGCTAATTGGCCTATAGTCTGAAATGCCCTCGGCGCCTTCCTTTTTGGGCAAAAGAACCACATTGGCGGAGTTGACCCATTGAAGGTTGGTGGTGTGAAGCGTGTCAAAGCATTGGATAACCTTCATGATATCCTGTTTGATCACCGGCCAGCAATTTTTGAAGAAAGCTCCGGTGAATCCATCCGGACCGGGCGCTTTATCAGAGGGCATATCTTTTATGGCCTCCCAAACCTCCTCCTCGGTGATTGTATCAGCAAGGCCCTGAAGATCATGCCCATGTTGCTCGGGGTCAAGCTCTCCCCAGTTAAAATCTATATTGCTCGACCTCCCTCTGCCCATGATCTTGGAGAAATGCTCATGGATGATCTCCTCCTTTTCCTCGTGCCCGGTTACCCAACCAAGACCATGCTTGATCCTGTGAATGTGGTTCTTCCTTCTACGGCCATTGATGCGGCGGTGGAAAAATTTTGTGTTCGCATCCCCCTCTTTCAAGTTCGTGATCCTGGAGCTCTGCCGCTTTCTTGCCCTCTCAAGCACCGCCAGACTAATCACCCTCCGTTTGAGTCTAGAGCGAAGGTCACTCTCCTCGGCGGAGAGCTGCCTCCCCTCTTGAGCGATGTCAAGGCGAAGGATGACCAAAACATACTTCCTGCGAAACATGGAAGGGCTGAGCCAAACATGCTTCCTGCGATTCACATGTTTGTGCACACCAAACAGGAGAACAACAACAGTGTACGTGTAGTGGAATACATCAATAGTTCTGGTTAGTTTAAAAAATATGTAAATTTAATAACTTGGTCATAATACTTTACTCTAATTCCCATGTGAATCTAGGTTCTAAGTTCTAACACAACCATGTTGGCCGACATGAACATGAACTGCTACCTTTTATGGACCGACAAAAGAGCAAAAATCATGCCGCTGATATATAATTTCCTTCTCAGGGTGGTCATGTATTTCCTCAATGATGGTCGTGGACTGATAATAAAAAATCCAAGTGATCTATAAATTATATTGTTGTTTCTTTATTAACAGAATCAAGTTATTCATTGCTTCTTACAATCCATTCATCGTCATGATTAGCAACATTTCGTTTCGTAATTCTTGAAGTCCTACATGCCTTGTCATGGAATATATTTACTCCAACTACTGCTTGTCCGTTCCTCAACTATTCTGAACGCTGTCATACCCATGGCCTGCCTTGTTTATGCAGTCTAGCTTGCATATAGTAGTCAATTCCAAGCAACTAATGAGAAGCGAGTCTTTTCTTATACTACATATTTTGATATTTGTAATCGACTCCTCCAACCTTCTTCATGTGTACTTTAGCTCTGCCACAAGGAGTGATTGATCAGATTAACAAGTATCTCAGAAACTTTTTAAGGAGAAAGTTTGGGATGGAAGACAGAGGTACTGCCCTAATTGCATGGTCCAATGTGTGTAAGCCTAAGAAGCAAGAAGGCCTAGGAATACTAGACATTGTCACTCACAATAAAGCCCTTCTCATGAAGAATATATTCAAGTTTCTGAACAAAGAAGAGATTCCTTGGATTAAACTGAATTGGGAGAAATATTACAGCCTGAGCATTCCTTTGGAAAAAAAAATGGAAAGATCTTCATGGTGGAGGGCTCACCTAGCACTCTGGACTGAATTCAAACAAGCAAGCACATGCAAAGTTTCTTCAGGAACATCTGCTCTCTTCTGGAGGGATAACTGGGCAGGATAACCAATTCAAGCCAAGTTCCCTGAACTGCACTCATTTGCAATAGATGACTCCATCTCAGTGCACAATTTAAGCTTGCCACATGATCTTACGGTGTATTTCCACTTGCCAATGTCAACTATTGCATATGAGCAGTTCAATATCTTGCAAGAAATTCTCCCACAACTTGATGATAATGGAAAGGACATATGGATTACCAATGGTACAGCCAACAAATACTCATCAATGAGTATGTACATTAAGCTGATGGGAGATGCGGAAGGACACCCATTTTTCAAAATGAATTGGTCTTCCTCTAGCAGGCTCAAACACAAGATTTTCATCTCACTGCTGGCTCACTGTAGAATCAATACTAGGTCTTTGCTGCAAAGAAAGGGCATACATCTCGGTGATACATCCGGTCTAAATTGTAACCAGGGCCTGAAGAAACACCAATGCACTTGTTCTGGGACTGCCATTTTGCACAAGGCTGCTGGAATACTATTATTCCATGGAGGAAAAGAGGGACATCAATCTTTGAAAACATAAATCTCGCAAAAATTCATCTTCCCAATCATTTCGCCTCAGAAATAGTCATGTTGGGATGTTGGAATATTTACACACAACTCAATGACAAGATATTCAGACAGCAACAACAGTCAATGAAAGACCTCAAATTACTCAGGTTCAAAGTGAAAGAAAAGTATTTCCAAGAGCTTACAGATTGGATTAGTTGCAACTTGTAATATAATGATCATGTTTCCTAAAACTGGCATTGGCTAGACCCCTTGAGGCATCATGTAATTTGTAACATATTTATTTTTAATATAATTATACTGTAGAACTATTGTTCTACGGTTTTCGGGTCAAAAAAAAAACACCTCGGACACGACACTCTGTGACACATGCATGCTGCTCTTCATCATGGACGACCTGAGAGAATGGATGATCAGTGCTTCATATTTTTAATCCAATTGAAATAAATCCTTAGATAATCCAATATTTTTTAGTGCATTGCTCTTGTTTTTTTCCTCCTGACTTTAGCTTCTTTCCTATGCTAGCACTTGCTTGTGAGATGCCTCCATCAAGACTCTCCTTTCCCAGGATATGGCATGCCTGGTTGGGTAGATCGTGCAAGCATGGCTAGCATATGGAAGCAGTGCACCTGATGAAATCTCAAGAGTGAGAGAAGAACCTTGAGAGTATATTGAAGGGGAAGTCGTGGGGAAGCCGCTGCTTGCCTGCTCGGCACCCCTGGACCCTGGTACCCTATTCGGTCCCATTGGTGCTCGCTATTGGTGCTTCCCTTCTCACGTCCGAAACTAGAATCGAAAGTAGCTAAGCCGCTCACCTCAACAAAGGCAGTAAAGGAAGCTAATTGTTTCAGAGTAAGAGGCTTGGAGAGTGGTCACCATCGCTGCTGCGTGCAAGATTTTGCAATGCTTACAGCCCGCCCAGCTTCGAGCATATGCAACACGGTCGAATTGCTCTCGTGGAACCCGTCCACGAACGACTCTGTGTAGCTCCCACATTGCACACCCATCTGCAGCATCAACTGCGTCAGCTGCCACTGGTTTTCTTGGATGAGACTTGGATTTTTGTTGTATTTGAGGAAGAAAAGAGGAGGAGGTACCATGTATTCTAGTTGTGGAAACATGCTTGGCAGGGGCGAACCAGATTGAATCTATATGTGAAAGGAGAGGAACTTGTTTTTTTTTTTTTTTGACGGAAAGAGAGGAACGTGGTGATGGTCTTCTTTTTTGGAAACGTGCTGATGTTCCTGTTTCTTGTGGGACATGGTCTCTTCTAAGGAAACTATTGTTTTTTTTTCTGATGCAAATTATGTGCAGGTTGGGTCAGGTTTACGTTCAGATTGGACCTTTTTTCGCGACTGGGGTAACGTATACATCGGATGGTTAAGATCAATGAAAAAAATAGCGCGCTACAGAAAATAGCGCGGCCCCTGAAAATATGCTATTAGCATGCTATAGCGCGCTATAGCGTGCTATTAGCGAGGCATTGTACATTGATTTATTTAGCGAGACAATTATCTATATGCTATAGCGTGCTATTAGCGGCGTTATAGCGCGCTATTTTTTTTAGTGGTTAAGATAGATAAATTACATAGATCGATATTTTTGATTATGTGGATTAACATGGAGCTTCATATGATGCCTCCAATTAGTAAATATAAGATATAAGATAAGATAAAATTGTGTGCAGAGGTGGAGTGAACTAATGGAGGTAGAGAACCCTCGACATTATTGTGCAGAGCTCTTTTACGGTGATTGAAGAGTTACGAAATGTAATTTCCTGTAACTCCTCCTCGGATTATTTCCCACCGTTGATTTTAACATGTTAATTAAAAATATTTAATTTAATCAAGAAGGGTATTATGGTTCCTGGTTTTTCTTGAAAACATTGCTTCTCACGAGTATCGTCGATCCCACCTCCCACGTAACTCTCGTGTATCGTCGATCCCATCTCATTCTCACGAGTGCGTAGACGGCGTCGACGGCGTGTGGACCTGGAGGCGACGCCGCCGTCGCGAGGACCTGGGGCGACGACGCCATCTTGCGAACCGGAGTCGAGGGCCGCCTTCCCGACGCGCCTCCCGACCCGTTCCTCAGATCGAGCGCCGCGGCGGCTCTCCTAGGCCGCACCATCGTCGGAGCCACAGCCGCTCCGCCGAAGTCAATCGAGACCTGCTCCTACAGCGGCCCTAAAGCTATGAGGCTCTAGTTTGGTCTTCTTTTTGTACGTGTTCCTCTACTCTTACTAGCGACACATTGGTTCTGGGGATTAACAATAGTAGTATAATCCATGGTTAATTGGATCTGTGTTGCATGATGATATTCGTGGTTACCAGCCCTGCAAACTAATTTGAGGATGAGCAAATAGTTGAACCTTCTAACTAGCTTCTCGTTGTATTATGGTTCGCTGGATTGCAAGTGCCAAGTGCCAGGGCTAATTTTAGTGGTTGTTTCAATTAGACTAGTACGAATACTAGTGGTCCATGAATTGGGATTGGGCAGATTGCATCCGGAGAAGAACTAATCAACTTGTGAGAAAATGGCTAGCTAACTGTTGGCTTGTTTCATGCCTACTATTTATACCTTGTTCATTGGAATCAAGTTTCTTTTGGTACAGAGATTAAATAAACGACTACAGGGACACATAGTTTTACTTTGTAGAGTCAATCGGTTCGGTGCTCTCAGCTAGTAGCCTACTATCAGAGAAGGTGTTACATTAAAACTGAATCTTGTAACTGATTGCTGCTGAGAGACTGGTTAATAGGTATATGTATTGTATGTATAGAAAGTTGGCTATGGCTTGCATAGTGCAAAGTAATTTGTTGATTGCAGTCTAGATAAAATGGCTCTGGGACAATGTTAACCCGTGAGAGGAGATACATTGAGTTTTAAATATATATATATCCGTGTGCTATCTTGTAGTACAATATTCTGAGTGTGGCTTAATATACAGGTTTGACAACTTTGTGTGTTAAGGGTGCTTTTGCAGTCAGGGTGGACACAGTCCGGGCGTGACCGCGCTTTCTTTCTATTCTCTGTTCTCTTCTACCTCAGGAGCCGAAGAAGGTCGGCAGGGCGTGCTCGTCCGTAGTGGCTGCGCAGATCTCACGGCCAGAGCAGGATGTCGCGGGTGGCCGCGCCGACTAGAAACGGCCTGCAGCTTCGGTCCGCTCGGTCGGACCGGTCAAAGACCGGACCGGACCGAGGAAACTTCGGGCCGAAATTTGGTAACCGGACCGTCCAATTTCTGCAGCGAGCCAGGACCGATCGGTCCGGTCCTGAACGGGCCACGAGCGGGCCAAAAAGCCCGCTCGCGCCATCCAGCCTGATTTTGCAGACAACCTTCAGTATCAAGGCAAGTTCATGACAGACCTATTTCATTGTATGCATGGTTGTCTTGTTGCCTGTGCTTCGGTGTACTTTGTTCTTCACATTTGGTATTTCAACTTGATACTTTCAGTTTCAGTCAGTCTACATGCTATTTGATAGTTATTATTACTTTATAATTTAACAATTTTCTCTGTCATGCAGCTGTTGATACCTCATGGTCTGATAAGCTCAATAGTGTCTCTTTCAGTAGTGGTGTAGCTTGAGGAAGCAATGCCTTAGGGACACAGGGTAAGAAGTACCTAAAATTTCGTAGGCTGCTCGGATTTGAGGATGATGTGTGAGCTCCATGTGTGAGCCTTTTTATTCTGTACTGTGGCCATAGCTATGTGTGAGATTTATTTGTGAGACCTAAGTTATGTGTGAGAATGTTGCAATGTCTGACACCACTAGTAGAGAACAGGGCTTTGGTTCGGGCCTGGCGAGCCCATTAGTGCCGGTTCATCCACGAACCGGGACCCATGGGTGCATATGTCCCGGTTCGTGCGGCCAGGGGGGCGGCCGGGCCTCGTTGGGCATCTGTCCCGGTTGGTCTGGGACCATTTGTCCCGGTTCTAGGCACGAACCGGGGCGAATGGGCCTCGCTCCTGGCCCAGACCCATTAGTCCCGGTTCGTGTCTAGAACCGGGACAAATGGGTGACCTTTAGACCCGGTTCCTGAAACGAACCAGGACCAATGAGTTTCCTATATGTAACACCTCGCACACCACTTCCTATGCTGTGTTTATTCTGGCCGGCCGGGGGGAGCTATGGTGCTCTATCATGTACATGAGGTGTTCGATGAAATGCCCGAGTCACACTAGTTAAGCTTTTCTGCTCTCGAAGCTCGAACTCCAAGCTCCATTTTCTCCGAGATTTGTCTAGGTTTAGCGGTCCGTCACATCCCGTCCCCGTCTTCACCGCCGTCGATCGCCCCCGCCGATCTCGTCACCGGCACCACCGTGGTGAGCCTCTTGTTCTGTCCATGCTTTTCTTACTTTTATTGTTGCTTGTTATTATTGCTTTAGATAGATATTTGTCTAATTTTCTTACGTTTATTATTGCTTGTTATTATATAGTGCGATGGTTTTGATATCCGCCCACGTCGGCCCTCGTCCTGTCTACGATTCGGATGTGGTATATTATCTTTAATTTGTAAATATTTGTTTTAGTGTTTATGACAATTATGCCGACCAACCTGACATAGAAGTTTTTATATGTCTAGGAGGTAGTTGAACCGGAAATTCCAACCGATCGACTTGTGAAGAGGTTAAATTTAGTCGAAGAGGAAAACATTTCCTTGAAGAAAAAATTGGGAAAACGGAGGAGGAGAAGATGGACTTGGAGTTGCATGTTGCGGAAGTCGTCGATGATCACAAGATCAAGATGGACCCTATTGTCAAGAGGTTAAATTTAGTTGAAGAAGAAAAACAAGTACTTGAAGGCAAAACTAAAAAAAATTGAGGACGAGAAAATGATATTGGAGTTGCATGTTGTGGATATCGTTGATGATCACAAGATCAAGATGGATGCCATGCGCTTGAAGATTAGAAAATATGCCATTCATACTGAGGCTTGGTATCATTATGCCATTGGATCAATTGTTACCTTGGTTGCGATTATGATCGCATTTGTTGTTGCGTTGAAATGTTCTACATAGTTTCAATGTATGGTTTAATTAGATGCTCTAGAGATATGCATGTACTTTGAATGGCATGTGATGATGAACTTATATTAATTTCATCACTTATCTATCCATGATGTTCTATAATGGTTTTGTACACGAAGTGCATCCAGTTTTTGCCGTAACCCTCTCTACTTTTTGTACATGCTATGTGGGTGAAATGATGATACCATGGAAACTTTCAACCTTTTAAGAGTTCACTCGAAATACTTTTCAATTTCAGGGTCAATTAGCTCAAAAAAATCAGTAAATGCATGAAAAATATCAAATGAAATCAGAAATGGTTGAAAATTGATGATGTTGCTTTGAATGGTGCATCCACAAACACAGAAAAGGCTGTAGTTCAAATAAGTTCAAAAAAATAAAATCCCTTTGTAACAGACGAGTTCTCGTCTGAAATCCTGATACCTTGAAAGAGATTGTCTGTTTTGTACACGAAGTGCATCCAGTTTTTGCCGTAACCCTCTCTACTTTTTTTGCACATGTGCTATGTGGGTGAAAGGATGATACCATGCCAACTTTCAACCTTTTCGGAGTTCATTTGAAATGCTTTTCAATTTCAGGGTCATTTAGCTCAAAAAATTCAGTAAATGCATGAAAAATAGAAAATGAAGCCAGAAATGGTTGAAAATTGATGATGTTGCTTTGAATGGTGCATCCACGAACACAGAAAAAGTCTGTAGTTCAAATAAGTTCAAAAAATTAAAATCCCTTTGTAATAGACGAGTTCTCCTATGAAATACTGATATCTCGAAAGAGATTGTCCGTTTTGTACACGAAGTGCATCCAGTTTTTTGCCGTAGCCCTCTCTACTTTTTTGCACATACTATGTGGGTGAAAGGATGATACCATGCCAACTTTCAACCTTTGCAGAGTTCATTTGTAATGCTTTTCAATTTCAGGGTCATTTAGCTCGAAGAATAAACTAATATAAAAAAGAATGAACTGGAAAACTTTTATGAAACTCTAATAGCAAAAATAGTAAAGTAAAAGAATGAACTAGAAAACTTTAATGAAACTCTAATAGCTAAAGGAATCAACCAAAAAGCAAAAAATAAAATAAAATAAATAAGTAGAATAAAAATAAAATAAATAAGTGGAAACAAAATAAACTTTAATAAAGTAAAATAAATAAACTTTAATAAAATAAATAAAAATAGCAATAGTAAGTATTTTGTTGAAAGTAGAAACAAAATTAAAAAAATAAAGCAACAAAGATAAAAATGGTAAAAAATAAAAATAAGCCTCCTACAGGGCCACCACGGCCTGAATACGACTACAGACCCAACAATGGGCGAGGATTCATGCCCGCATTAGGCCCAGTAGGCCCACAGGCACACAGTCACAATTAGGCCCGAAAGTCTGCAGTTGAGAGGAGCTCGAGAGGGTGCACGTTGTAGTGCTTATTAACAACTCTCGAGCTCTCTCAACTAGCGAGGTGGGACTAAACTTTTGGCCGCGACGCGGGCAGCACTAGGACGTTGGTCCCGGTTGATGGCACCAACCGGGACTAAAGGTGCTCATTAGTCCCGGTTCGTGGCACCAACCGGGACCAATGCCCCCCCTTTTGTCCCGGTTGGTGCCACCAACCGGGCCCAATGGCCTCTTTTTCCCGCCCTTTGGGCTGCTGAAAACTAGCCTTTTGCCCTGGTTAGTGGCACGAACCGGGACTAAAGGTGGCATTGGTCCCGGTTGGTGCCACGAACCGGGACCAATACTTCTGCTATATAAGCAGCACTTCGGAGATTTTCATATTGCCATCGTCAGTTGCCCCCCCCCAACGCTGCCAGGCTGCCCGCAGATCGAGCTCGCCGTTGACGCCGTCGCCGCCTCTGCCCCGACCTCGCGCCTCTGCCGGACCTCGCCGTCGCCCTGCCTCGTCGTCGTCGTCCCCGCCGCCGTCGCCCTGCTGCCTCGTCGTCGTCGTCCCCGCACCCCTCGTCGCCGCACCGTCTGCCCCCGCCGACGTCCCCGCGCCCGTCGTCTCGCCACCGTCAGCCCCCGCGGCCGTCCCCGCGCCGCCCGTGCCCACGCCGCCCGAGCCCCGACGCCGTCGCCCTGTGAGCGCCGCCGGCCCCCGATCCCCTCCTCTCTGTCATATGATGTATATATATGTAATTTTAGTTTTAGTTATACAAATGTTAGATGAATTTTAAAAATGTTACTTAGTTATATACACAAATGTTAGATGAATTTTCTATTTTCTATTTTTTATTGTTTTAGTGATAGAATGTAGTTTTTTTAGTAAGAACTAGTTCATTTTTTATATTAAGTGCTTATTAGTTGAACTAGTTGAATTAATAGAACTAGTTTATTTTTAGTAAAACTAGTTTAATTTTAGTAAAACTAGTTTATTTTTAGTAAGAACTAGTTCAGTTTATTTATAGTAAGTGCTTATTAGTTGAACTAGTTGAATTAATAGAACTAGTTTTTATTCTTAGTAAAACTAGTTAAATTTTAGTAGAACTAGTTCATTTTTATTTATAGTAAGTGCTTATTAGTTGAACTAGTTGAATTAATAGAACTAGTTTATTCTTTTAGTTCAAGCAATTATTCCCGCATCGACGTCGACGATGCCTATCCCGCATCCTCCTCGTCGACTCAACGGAGGCCTGCTTGATCAGAGGGGTCATGTTCGGGACTGGGCTCCGCCGGGCTGGTATTGGGAGGTGCTTCCTTCCGGTGGGCGCAACTTGATGAGGAGCCAACCCGTTGTTGACCCTAACCTTCTTTGGTGGCGGGCGCGCACGCTAGTGACTGTGTAGAGGCTTGAGGGTCTGATACGTCCAAAACGTATCTATAATTTCTGCTTGCTCCATGCTTCTTTTGTGTGATATTGTTATGATATTGATGCACTTCCATACACTTTTGATCATATTTGGACTAACCTATTAACTCAGTGCACCACAGTGCCAGTTCCTGTTTTCTGCTGTTTTTCTATTTCAGGTTTCCCCCATATTAAAAGTGCTCCAAAAATTCCAGGAAAAATATAGGAAAAATCAGCCTACAGTAAGCTTCGCGAAGAACCAAAGATGGGCCAGAGGGGAGCCAGGGGAGGCCCAGGCGGCCACCTGGCGCGGCCCCACCCCTGGCCGCGCCAGGGGGGCGCCTGGGGCCCCTGCTCCGCCTCTGGCTGCCCCCCTTCGCATATATATCCCTCTCGTCCCGAAACCCTCGAGGACAGAACCCTTTTTCGCGATCTCGCCTCTGTTCCGCCGCCGCAGCGCTTCCAAGATCGGGAGCATCAGAAGAACTATTCCCGGCACCCTGCCGGAGGGGAGAACCACCACCGGGAGCTTCTCCACCACCATGGACGCTTCCCGGATGAGTCGTGAGCAGTCCACCTTGGACCATGGGTCCATGATCAGTAGCTATGTGATGTTCTCCTCCCCTCTTTGCTCTTCATGGTTTAGACCTCGTGAGCTTCCCTACATGATCAAGGCACATATGTAATCTTTCTGCTGTTGCTTTGCTGAGTTTGCTGGGATCTGATGGATTATGAGACTATGTTCAGATTGTGTTTGAGTAATATATTTGATTCACCTCTTTTATATCTTTGTTCTTGAGTAATTCTTGCATGTTCTCCGTTGTTGTTTATTGCTTTGGCCAAGTAGTAGGTAGTAACTCCAAGAGGGAGCGTTATGCTTGATTGTGGGTTCATGCCCCCTGATGACTAGCTTGAGTGACAGAAACATGAATCTAGGGGATGTGCTATTGCCACACGGGAGAAAACAACGGTGCTTGTACTTGCGGGTGCAAAGATTGTTTACTTTACGCAAAGTTCTTTTAATGCAGTTGTCTGTTGCTTTGAGTTTACACTTTGGGTGGGATTCGCAACTTAATACCAGCGAGATGTTTTGGATAGATATCTCAAGGTGGATGATTAGTAGTAGATGCAGATGGATTTTGGTCTACTTGCCTTGGAGTACCACCCATGCTTTTGAGCCTCTATCTTTCTTTGCAGCATAGTTAGCATTGGTTTGCGCACATAATCCTGTCAATTGCCCAGCTGTAATTTGTTTACCTCGCTTTGCTGTCTTATCGTCTTTTGGGAGAGAGACATCACTAGTGAACATCATGGGACCCCGGTCCATATTACCACCGTTGATCACACTTTCTATTTACTTCCTGTTTTTACTTCCTAGTTGCAGTCATAGCTATCATTATTATCTCTTGTGTTTGATCCTTTGTAAACAACAAGGCCGGAGGGATTGACAACCTCTCTGTAATCGTTGGGAGCAAAGTTATCTGTATCTGTGTGCAGGTCCCGTCAACCGCTATGTTTCTGGCGCCGTTGACACCTACTTGTCGACCCTCGGAGTCTCATAGGATTCGATCCTTGGTACCTTTGCCAAGGGAAATTTGCCGCTACGCTACATCTCAACCTTCCACTTGGGGTAACCAACGAGGGGCGAGAAGACATCAAGCAAGTTTCTGGCGCCGTTGTCGGGGACTCCACTCTTCAAGATAGGGGAGTTGCACGCTATCTTTTATCTTTGCTTTTTAGTCTTGTTAGTTTACCTTTCAGTTTTTGCTTTAGTGTCCCTTACCAAAAATCACAAAAATAGTTATCTTGCTTGCTGCTGCTATGGGTTCCACCGAGAACACCAAGTTGTGTGACTTCACTAGTCATAACAACAGTGACTTTATCTGCACGCCTATTGCTACACCTGCCACTTCAGCACCTTCTTATGAGATTAAACCTGCTTTGCTGAGCCTAGTTATGAAAGATCAATTCTCCGGTGCTGGAGATGATGCTGCTTTGCACTTAAATAATTTTGTTGAGCTCTGTGATATGCAAAAGTACAAAGAAGTAGATGGTGATATTGTTAAGCTTAAGCTTTTTCCTTTCTCCTTGAGAGGAGGAGCTAAAATCTGGTTTCAATCCTTGCCTAGGAATAGTATAGATTCTTGGGACAAGTGCAAGGATGCCTTTATTGGGAAGTACTATCCCCTTGCTAAAATTATCCAATTAAGGAGTAACATAATGAATTTTAAACAATTGGATAATGAACACGTTGCCCAAGCTTGGGAACGCATGAAATCTCTTGTCAAGAACTGCCCTACTCATGGTTTGACTACTTGGATGGTTATCCAAACTTTTTATGCATGCTTGAACTTTACCTCGCGGAACTTGTTAGATTCGGCCGCGGGAGGAACCTTTATGTCAACTACACTTGGTGCTGCCACGAAGCTTCTCGACGAGATGATGACCAATTATTCCCAATGGCACACCGAACGCACTCCAACAGGTAGTAAGGTAAACTCTGTCGAGGAGATTTCCTCCCTAAATGAAAAAGTTGACTTGATCATGTCTCTACTTTCCAAGCAATCTTTAATTTATCCTCATGATGTTCCTTTAAATTCTTTGATTGCTCAAGATCAAGTAGATGTGAACTTTATCTCTAGAAACAATTTCAATAACAATGCTTATAGGAGTAATTTTGGTAGGAACCCTAGACCGTTCCCCTCTAATTCCTATGGGAACAACAATACTTATCCTAGCACCAAGAACTCCACTTCTGAACTAGAGATTATACTTAAAGACTTCATCACTACCCAAAAGGCCTTCAATAAGAGTGTAGAAGAAAAACTAGACAAACTAGATAATCTCTCTTCGAAGGTAGACAATTTAGCCCATGAGGTAGAGTTGCTTAAAATTAGAACTTCTCCTCTTGAGGAGAGGAAGACCACTCCTATGAATGCTATTCAAGTGCAAATTAATGAAAACATTAGGATGATGGCTAAACTTAAAGAGAGATGGGCTAGAGAAAAGGAGGAAGAAGATAGAATTAAGAGCCTTCCTACCCACCACACTGTTGCTACTATCCAAGTTGTTGAGGATATCCAAACTCTTAGCACCCAATGCACTCCTAGTCCCATTGGACCTATTAATGGTGATGCTATGACCTCAATCGTAGAAGAAGAAACTCCTATAACCATAGAAGCTACCAAACAAGTGAGCCTAAAGGACACTGATACGTCCAAAACGTATCTATAATTTCTGCTTGCTCTATGCCTCTTTTGTGTGATATTGCTATGTTATTTATACACTTCCATACACTTTTGATCATATTTGGACTAACCTATTAACTCAGTGCACCCCAGTGCCAGTTTCTGTTTTCTGCTGTTTTTGTATTTCAGGTTTTCCCATTACGTAAACTGCGAGAAAAATTCCGGGAAAAATATAAAAAAAATCAGCGTTCCGGAAGCTTCCATACGGCCAAAGTAGGGCCGGAGGGGGGCCACCAGGGCTCCAGGCGCCCTGGGGGCGCGGCCCCCCTCCTGGCCGCGCCGGGGGGGGCGCCTGGGCCCCCCAGGTCTCCGCTGATGCCCCCCTTTGGCATATATTTACACCGCGTCCCGAAACCCTCGAGGACGGAATCCTTTTTCGCGATATCATCTCTGTTCCGCCGCCGCCGCGCTTCCAAGATCGGGAGCACCAGGAGAACTCTTCCCGGCACCCTGCCGGAGGGGAGGATCACCACCGGGAGCCTCTCCACCACCATGGACGCCTCCCGGATGAGTTGTGAGTAGTCTCCCTTGGACCATGGGTCCATGACCAGTAGCTATGTGATGTTCTCCTCCCCTCTTTGTCCTTCACTAATTAGACCTCGTGAGCTACCCTACATGATCGAGGCACATATGTAATCCTTATGCTGTTGCTAAGATGAGTTTGCTGGGATCCGATGGATTATGAGATTATGTTCAGATTGTGTTTGAGTAATATATTTGATTT
Source organism: Secale cereale (assembly GCA_902687465.1). Taxonomy (NCBI): domain Eukaryota; kingdom Viridiplantae; phylum Streptophyta; class Magnoliopsida; order Poales; family Poaceae; genus Secale; species Secale cereale. Next base: position 9,584,020 of record LR738711.1, read on the forward strand.
ACCTCTTTTATATTTATGTTCTTGAGTAATTCTTGCATGTTCTCCGTTGCTATTTATTGCTTTGGCCGAGTAGTAGGTACTAACTCCAAGAGGGAACGTTATGCTTGATTGTGGGTTCATGCCCCTCGATGACTAGCTTGAGTGACAGAAACATGAGTCTAGGGGATGTGCTGTTGCCATAAGGGGGAAAACAACGGTGCTTGTACTCGCGGGTGCAAGGATTGTTTACTTTACGCAAAGTTCTTTTAATGCAGTTGTCTGTTGCTTTGTGTTTACACTATGGGTGGGACTCGCAACTTAATACCAGCGAGATGTTCTGGATAGATATCTCAAGGTGGATGATTAGTAGTAGATGCAGATGGATTTCGGTCTACTTGCCTTGGCGTACCGCCCATGCTTTGAACCTCTACCTTTCTTGCAACATAGTTAGCATTGGTTTGCGCACATAATCCTGTCAATTGCCCAGCTGTAATTCGTTTACCTCACATAGCTGTTTTATCATCTTTTGGGAGAGAGACATCACTAGTGAACATCATGGGACCCCGGTCCATATTACCATCACTGATCACATCCGCTATTTACTTTCAGTTCCTACTTACTAGTTGCAGTTATACCTATCACTATTATCTCGTGTGTTTGATCCTTTGTAAACGACAAGGCCAGAGGGATTGACAACCTCTCTGTACTCGTTGGGAGCAAAGTTATTTGTATCTGTGTGCAGGTCCAGTTGATTGCTAAATATCTGGCGCCGTTAGCAGTTGACACCTTCTTGTTGAACCTTGGAGTCTCAGGGGAATTCGATCCTTGGTATCTTGCCAAGGGAAAACTACCGCTACACTGCATCTCAAACCTTCCACTTGGGGTAACCAACGAGGGGCGAGAAGCCATCAAGCAAAGTTTTCTGGCGCCGTTGCCGGGGACTCCACTCTTCAAGATAGGGGAGTTGCACGCTATCTTTTATCTTTGCTTTTTAGTCTTGTTAGTTTACCTTTCAGTTTTTTCTTTAGTATCCTTTATCCAAAATCACAAAAATAGTTATCCTGCTTGCTTGCTGCTATGGGTTCCACCGAGAACACCAAGTTGTGTGACTTCAATAGTCATAACAACGATGACTTTATCTGCACACCGATCACTACACCTGCCACTTCAGCACCTTCTTATGAAATTAAACCTGCTTTACTGAACCTAGTTATGAAAGATCAATTCTCCGGTGCTGGAGATGATGCTGCTTTACACTTAAACAATTTTGTTGAACTCTGTGATATGCAAAAATACCAAGAAATAGATGGTAATATTGTTAAGCTTAAGCTTTTTCCTTTCTCCTTGAGAGGAGGAGCTAAAATTTGGTTTCAATCTTTGCCTAGAAATAACATAGATTCTTGGGACAAGTGCAAAGATGCTTTTATTGGAAAATACTATCCACCTGCTAAAATTATCCAACTAAGGAGTAACATAATGAATTTCAAACAATTGGATAATGAACACGTTGCCCAAGCTAGGGAACGCATGAAATCTCTTGTCAAGAACTGCCCTACTCATGGTTTGACTACTTGGATGGTTATCCAAACTTTTTATGCAGGCTTGAACTTTACCTCGCGGAACTTGCTAGATTCGGCCGCGGGAGGAACCTTTATGTCAACTACACTTGGTGCTGCCACAAAGCTTCTCGATGAGATGATGACCAATTATTCCCAATGGCACACCGAACGCGCTCCAACAGGTAGGAAGGTAAACTCTGTCGAGGAGATTTCCTCCCTAAATGAAAAAGTTGACTTGATCATGTCTCTACTTTCCAAGCAATCTTCTGTTGATCCTCGTGATGTTCCTTTAAATTCTTTGATTGCTCAAGAACAAGTAGATGTGAACTTTATCTCTAGAAACAATTTCAATAACAATGCTTATCCTAGCACCAAGAACTCCACTACTGAACTAGAGATTATGCTTAAAGATTTCATCACTACCCAAAAAGCCTTCAATAGGAGTGTAGAAGAAAAACTAAACAAACTAGATGATCTCTCTTCGAAGGTAGACAATTTAGCCCATGAGGTAGAATTGCTTAAAGTTAGAACTTCTCTTGAGGAGAGGAAGGTCACTCCTCTGAATGCTATTCAAGTGCAAATTAATGAAAACATTAGGATGTTGGCTAAACTTAAAGAGAGATGGGCTAGAGAAAAGGAGGAAGAAGATAGAATTAAGAACCTTCCTACCCACCACACTGTTGCTACTATCCAAGTTGTTGAGGATACCCAAGCTCTTAGCACCCAATGCACTCCTGGTCCCAGTGGACGTATTAATGGTGATGCTATGACCATAGAAACTACCAAACAAGTGAGCCTAAAGGACACCACTACCACCTTACTTGATAGTAGTGACCTTGATTTTGATAATTGCACCCTTACCGAAGTTATTGAATTCCTTCACAAGATGTCTAGAGATCCCCACACTAGCACGCTTAATCTTGCCTTCACAGAGCATATCACTAATGCTCTCATCAAAGCTAGGGAGGAGAGACTTAGAGTAGAAGCCTCCATACCTAGAAAGCTAGAAGATGGTTGGGATCCTATGATTAAAATTAAGTTGAATAACTTCTCTTGCTATGCTTTATGTGATGTTGGAGCTAGTACCTCCGTTATGCCCAAAAGAATATATGATATGCTTAAATTGAAACCTTTTGATTCTTGTTCTTTTGGTGTTCGTCTTGTTGATTCTTCCATAAAGAAACCTTTGGGGAGGATCGACGATGTTCTTATCATTGTCAATGACAATTACGTTCCCGTTGATTTTACTATTATGGATATTGAATGTGAACCTTCTTGTCCAATTATTTTGGGACGTCCTTTTCTTCGCACCGTTGGTACCATCATTGACATGAAAGAGGGGAATATAAAATTCCAATTTCCTCTCAAGAAAGGGATGGAACACTTCCCTAGAAAGAAGATTAAGTTACCTTTTGAGTCCGTTATACGGGCTAGCTATTCTTTTACTCTTGATAAAACTTGATCTCTTTGCATTATGCCTAGCTTAAAGGCATAAAAGAAAGCGCTTTTGGGAGGCAGCCCACAATGAATAAAATTTTATTTTGCTTTTGTTGTGTCTTGATGTTGTTACTACAGTAGCATCATCATTGTATCTTTACTTTTCAGCTTTGTGCCAAGTGTAGCCTCTGATTGCAAGAAAGTTCAAAAGTTGTGACGTGCTGTCCAGGAAACAGATTCTGTCCTTGGATAGAAAAATTCGTATAAAATCACCAGATCATCTTTTTGGTCTGAATTTTTTCGACAGCGTGCTCTATACAATTGTATTTCGGGCGTCTGTTCTGAGTTTTTTGATTAGAGTTGCAGAAGTGCCCCGAACAAATCATTTACTACCTGCTGGTCTGTTTTTCACACATTCTGTCCTGTTTTGCCTTTCCTTCGTTTTGCAAACCTTGAGCTTGCTTTTTCTTTGCAAAAACCTTATGGCAATCTTGAGAAACAGTAGACCTTCAAGAATATCCTTATTTTCAGCAAGGAAAAATTATTTTATTATGGGTACTAACCTCGCTAATCAGATTATGATGAGTTATGTATGAAGGGAGTTTTCAAGTGTGCGAGGGAAGATGATAAAAAGATTCAGGAGTGTCAAACGCTCAAGCTTGGGGATGCCCCCATGCACCCCCAAGAAATATTCAAGAAGACTCAAGCGTCTAAGCTTGGGGATGCCCCCGTGCATCCCCTTCTCCATCAGCATTATCAGTTCGTCTTTCGTTCCACTATATTTTTATCACTTCATGTGTTATGTGCTATGCTTGGAGCGTCTTGCTTTTAGTTTTCCTTTTTAGTTTTCTTTAGCTTTGCTTGCTTTTCATAACGAGTTGGAACCCAGCTTTCTTTGTGTGGGAGAGAAACACGCTCCACTTCAACCTAGAACATAACATAGAATTTTCATGTCTATCTTTGTTGTGTGTGTTCTTTGTCTTTCAATAGCTACTATCATGTTCAGCTCTTAGTTTTCATGCTTATCTTTTTAAAGAGCTTTTGTTTAGTTGGTCGCTGGAACTCTCTTTAGTATCATGCTTATCTTTTTAAAGAGCTTTTGTTTAGATGGTCGCTGGAACTCTCTTTATTTATCATGCTTATCTTGTTAAGAGAGTTGGCTTCTGTTGCACTGGTCGATATGTCTATGATAAAAATGCTACGTGCATAATGGTGCTTAGTAGTTCATGTTTTCTTATGGTTAGTCTTGTTGGGTAACGCAGCAGAAAAATAAAAATTTCTGACCTACGCACCAGCCCAGGACCACTATGGAGACTGCATACAAGGTTTGATCTGTTTCGTTACCGACTCGTAGCGCAGCGGAAGTAGAGTCGATGACGATCGTCGGTGCAGATCCCCGCAGCTAGGATTTACAACCTCCCAACCGCGAGGATGTATACCCTCATCCGCTCCTCGGACAGCCCTCCGGGAGACGGTCGAACAGTCCCCCGGACGGTGTCGCGGACAGCCCTTCGGGAGGACCTTCGAAACTTGAACGGTCACTCGGACAGCCCTTCGGGAGGACCCACAGAACTCGGACCGTCACTTGGACAGCCCTTCGGGAGGCACTCACGAACAGCCCCTCAGGACACTAAGATCGAATCTACGACCTCTCTACAGAGTTGCACACATACGGTGTCATCTATCCGGCAGGGCTTCGCCGTCCAGAACTAGTTCCCACCGGAACCCAGACAGCCTTTCGGCTCTACGAAACTATTTCGTGGGAGGGAGAGAGAAGCCAGATAATTGCATGGCACTTGTATGAGAGCAAGGGATGAAGGAGATGGCAGCCCCAACTCCTCCTTTTATAGGAAAACCAAGGGGTAGGGCATGGCTCACAAAAACCCAAAATGCCCATGCAAATGTCACACATGAAGGGCATAATGGGGAGGGAAGTGGAGCTCCATGGAGCCCCACTCATGTGGCCGGCCAACCCCCTTGGGGGGCCCCCATGAGGAGCATGCTTGGCCCCCAAGCCCTTCTAGAAGCCTTTCCACAAAAGCCCTAAAAAGTGGCTTTCCCAAAAATATCCAAAAATCACTTTCACTATTCACGACGACATTTTTCAGCGTCTGATCGAACTGAAAAAATTCATGTGGGCTTAGAACATTTCCAATACCCACCATAATTATTTTCAACGCGTTTTGGAACAATTCCAGTTTAGTGATTTTCATCTGCGAAAAGCATCTGAAGCGGTTCCGGCAGTTCCAGAACATTTCCGGTTTTCATCTCCGAAAATTCCAGAAAGTTTCCAGAACGATTCTGGCATCCTCCAAGAATTATCAGGCATGTGCCAAAACCAATTTGACTTTATGGTATCCTTTGAAACAACTTTTCAGTTTCACCGGAACTCATCCGGTGACCTCTCTCTGCGGAACTTTTCCGCTGTCCGAAACTTTTTCGGTGTCCGAAACTTTTTCGGTGATTTTCTCTCAGACTCCCTGTCTAGTATTCAGCAGATAGATGACCCTTAAGCGTGTGACCCTATAGGTTCGGTGAAGTATAGACATGACCCGGAACCCCTTCCGATCAATGATCAACATCGGAGCCGTGGACACCCATATTGACCACCTATACCCACACGAATGAATATTCGAGTGAACCTCCAGTTGCCGTGAGCTATTCCTTTTGCTTTGCGATATGTCACAAACACCCGAGGTGAGATTTATTGCATCCCCGTGGGCAAACACTTTGTCCACTATGCAAGTTACCTCGTTACCGGTTTTGTTCTCTTTTCTCGTTTTCGTGTTTCGGCATCCCAGTGATCAAATCACCCTGTGTCTGGCCAGACGATGATGGATACCGTTACACCGAGAGGGCCCGAGTATATCTCTCCATCGACGGAGGAGCAAATCCCAATCTTGAGCTATCTCGTTACTTGCCATACTTTTCCATGAACCCGTAAGCCGCCGTAATAGCCACCCATTTACGGATGACGTTTAACAAACCCCAAAGTTCATGAAGCAAGCATGAAGAAACTCGATACTCTCATGGTCTAAGGAATTATGCAAACATTAACTATCTCTGTGTTATAAACCATAAACTTGTGACGAATGTATCTCATAGCATAACATCAATCGGGTCGATTCAACACAAATGTTCTGCTAACATTGTGCCCTCAAAGTTGCTGGCATAGACATGCCCATGATCAGGAAAACAGAACCATCATGCAACACTTGAGCTAGTCTTAGAGGCCAGACCAGGAATACATTATATCGTTTATTATTCCACACGTGCATATGAGTCTTCCTCCGAGCCTCGTTTTATTTGCAGACTCGAGAACCATAGCAGTTATAGCATGGAACATAAACCTAATTATGAACAGTGAGATAAATAATAGAATTTATCATTGCCTCTAGGGCATATCTCCTACAGACTCCCACTTGCACTAGAGTCAATAATCTAGTCAATGCTAATGCACTTTACACCTATGGCACATTGGTGTAAATATGCTTCGCTCGTGGTATAGCCTGATGTCCAACGGATCTGACGACTTCAGCTCCGTGTGTATCTTTGCATATCCTTCGCGTTTTCACGCCTTCACAAAATTCATATTTTGTGTGGACCTGGCTTTGTATGTATGCGAATCACAGGTCGAACCTGGATTCCTCAGACTGAGTTATGGAGCAACTACCTCAGTAGTGTCCCATTGACAAAAGCCATCTTGGAACCATACTAAGTTCATGAATGAACTATATGATTCAACATCTTCTTTGTCGCTTCAAAAGCGGCAACATACTTCGCCTTTGTTATAGAATTCGCCACAGTAACTTGTTTGGAACATTTTCCAACTAACTGTGCCACCACATTGTGTGTTACACAAAACCCTTAATTTAAATCGAAAATCGCACGGGGAAAAGATGAAGACTGTATCGATGTAACATTTTACAACGAACTCTTCATGATCTCCGCTTGCGAGAAACCATGTCATCAGTACTACTCTGGTACTAAATGACATCTTTCACTGTTGTCCTATGATCAGTACTTTGATCACTTTGGTATCCATACTCGCAACACCTTTGGAGTATTGGACATATCTGGTTGTTCTACATACCATGGAATACATGATTAATCCAAACACGAAGGTGTGTGGAATCTCCTACATGTATTTTACTCATCAGTGTTTTAGGGACACCGAGTCTTGCAAAAACTCTTTCCATGTGACTTCGGCAAGAATCACTCCTTGGCGTTTTATATGCTAAAAAGTTTTAGCATCTTGTCAATATGTATTCATTGCTTAGCCCCATTAGGTAAATCTATCTCCATAGATCATCATGCCTAATATCAAGGCTATTTAGACTAAGCACTTCATCGAAAAACTATTTTCAAATGAAGTCCTTAATTTGTGTCAAGAAATTTATTTCCAATTACCAATGTGTCAAGCACACAAGGTTTTTAGAAATAATATTACGCTCCCACTTACTTTCTTGAATTTCAAGCATCTTCGTTACCTATTGATGAAGTCAAAACTCCTTTTGACCATTTCATCAAAACACGAAGATTCCAACTCCTTTTTGCTCTCTTCTGTCCATCGCTGGAACTCTGAAGTTTGCACACCTACTAGCATCCTCTGGATCGACAAATTACTTTGGACTGTATCACATACAAGTCCTAGGTTTCATTTCCATCAGATGGAAATACTTTTGTCATCCATGTTTCATATCTCAAGATTGAAATATTTATTAATTGCTAGTTCAACCCGAACCGACTTTAAGCATCGCTACGGTGAGACAATCTCATCGTAGTCAACTCCTTGAACTTGTTTATTGCAACAAGTCGAGCTTTATGGATAAAACATTTTATCCGTATCAGTTTTAAGTTCCATAAATATTCGTCAGACTCTAAGTCTTCCGAAAGGTGTATCAAGGTTTTAATCTTGAATCACTTATATGGAAACTAACTCGGGTTGTATTGGCATTCATCCAATTCCGGAGTCAGGGCCCATCAACGCTTCCTTGTGTATCATAGGTATACTGTTGTCTAACAACAATATCTCGTCTGCGCACCTGAGAGGTTTGCACGAGCCTTGCCTACGTGGTTCAGCTGCAAGTTCGACCGAAGTCCATACATTTTATTGTAGAGACTTTCGTATCAGTCGCAGTAGGAAACTCCGGAATTACTTCCAAGGTTTCTTTCCTTTGACCTGATGACGAAGATACTGTTATCTCGTCGAGTTTGCACTGTCCTCCCACTCACCTTTTTGAAAGAACTATTCTCTTTAAAAGCATACCGTTTCGTGGCAAAACTATTTGCCTCGGTATAGTGAGGGAGGAATACCCAATCTTGGGTTAACCTACAAAGTAGCACTTGTCTGATTTGGAATAGGTTTGTAACCTTTTACACAAGCCCCATATTCCAAATGTTAAGAAAGGATATAACATGGTTGGGCGTACCATACCATGGCTTCATTTCAACAGACCCGATGGAGCTCTTTTCAGTGTAAAAGCCGCAGTCTCTAAAGCATCACTTAAAAAAGGGATAATGGCAAATTTATTTATGTCATCTTTGATCTCACCATGTCATAAATGGTTTGATTACATCTTCACAGACTTTCCACTTTGCAGTGGTGTTCCGGGAAGTGTAAGTTATGAAACCCCTTCCACAACTCATCAGACATTCGCTAAACTTGTAACTCAAATATTCCTTTCTACAATCGAATTGTAGAAACATAATTTTCTTGTTACAATAACTTCTACTTCATTTTTGAAAATCTTTCGAATGATTTCAAAAGATCCAGACTTACGTCTCATCAAGTAAATATCCATATATCTACTTGAGTCATTTCTGAAGATAGATAAATCCACTACTAACAACATTTATCGGACTACACACATCAAATGTATGATCACCAATAAGTTTGTTCCTCGTTCCTTATGGCATGTGAACGGTATTTCAGTCACTTCTCTTTTCGGGGGAAAGTTGCAAGTGTCAGACGATTCAAAATCAAATGACTTCAAAATCCATCATAATGGAATTTTCCATGCGGGTTTCTCCAATGTGACCAAATGTAGTGCCACACTCATGTGGTATTCTTTTAGTCTTGCGACATTTAGCGTCAGTGTTATGGATGTATCATATTACCATCAATATTCATAACATACATCCCATCTTGGATGGAAGCATGGCCCTTCATGTTATTCATAATACTAAACAACAATTGTTGTTCTTATGAACAACTCTTTTGCAACAAACATTGTGCAATGGGCTAGAGTGTATGAAACTCTAAAATGAATTGTGAAAGCAAACACAGAAATATATTATTATCAACATTCATAACATACATCTCATTCATAATGAAAGTATGGCCCTTATGTTGTTCATAACACCGAAAATCAGAAGTTCTCTTATGAACAACCTTCTTGCAAGATACCTTATGCAATGGGCTAGAGTGTGTAAAACTCTAAATGAATTATGAAAATAAATACAGACGGTAATACACCGATGGAAGGTATAGTAACATTTACTATGTTCCCTGTGTATACCTAAACCTTATTCCTGTCTAGTCTCTTAGGCCATAGTAGTTCTTACATCGAGTTGCATCAGAATGCAATCGAGCGGGTATCTTTGTGATTAACTCACAATACCCAAGAATCATTGATTAACAATTTATTCATGATTCCCAAGAACTATATCTTTGACCAGCCTTCTATACATCAAAAACTTGTATGACATTCATACATGAGCTGGATATTCCAGTCTTCTTTCTTTTTGTTGCCATTATACTTCTAATAGTTTAACTTTTAGTATTTCTCCTACTCTCAGAAGAAGCACCCAACTTAAGAGTGGCGTTAGCCCCGGACTTCCTAGGCGTGAAAGTCTTACTAACACCCTTCGGACACTTCCTTTCTCTTTAAGTTGTTGTTTTATTCACCTTTCATCATATGACAGGCGTTCTACTGGATCCCTCTCTTATCAGTCTAATGCATAGTAAACTCCTTTACTAATAGTTTGCAAACAAACACTGCTTTGGATATCTCATATCTTTCAGCCTTTGTCTGTCTCTGAAAATGATTTTCAGATTCCATGAATATCACATAACTATCCAAACTTTCGAAGTTCGGGTCTCATGGAAGCAAACATATTGCACTTGACAAAAAACGGAATTCTAGCTTTTGGATCGAAGGACGAGAGTCACATGATCCATAGCATTAGCGGGAGAATACCGAAAGTATGCGATAGGACAAAGTCCTTCTCGGCACTCTTGAGGAAAATCCTCACATTATGTTACCAACTATAAAGTTTTAACCAGATATTTAACAGCTATTCAATTTTAATAGGGAAGGTGGAAACGCGAGCCATTATTCTACAACTATTATGCAAAAAACACTTAGACGGTGTTCAAAATTAATTGCACTGAGAATTAAACAAGTTAATTCAACAGTGCGCTCCCACTCAAATCAATATCTCTCATAATTGATTGTGAGTGATTCAAGATCCGCATTTCAATTCAACGCCATTGACGGGTTCATCACTGATGACGTGAATTTCAATCGGTAGGCCAACATGCCGATCACATCTCTATGTGACTCTTGTTCATCTTTCGATGCTTGTGTTCCGAGCTCATGACTTTCATGCCTGAACGTCAAGACAACCAAGTGATCACGCTGCGAGGTCTGACCTCACCCGCCTTACACCTCTCTAATCGTTCGTGCTCATGTGTACATGGCGCACCCCGAAAAGATACGTGTTGTAGACGGTGCTACACTTGGGAGAACACTAACTACTAGATATTTTTGTGAGAGATCACCCTAATAAAAGGCGACTACCGCGCAATCAAGAAGGGTGCATCAAAGGGATAAACATCTCAGGCAATTCATAATAGCATGATATGGTATAGCCCTTTCTGACGAAGAAGTCTTTCATTTCTTCGTCTTCGGCATTCGCGTCGGTGTTCACCTTCGCGAAGATTGCCACCACCTTGTCGATGCACCAGATAATATTGCTATCTCTATAGCAGATAAAATAAATGCATTACACAAGGTTGACACGCAGGTCATTAAAGTGCAATCATATGGCTCCAGCCATCATGCCGAATCATGACACGCAGGTCATGTTAATTAATTTACATCATATAGTCATCTCATACATAATCAAATTATTATGAGCACTGCTATACCACATCATATGCACATGCAAACCCTCCTGCAAAACCAAGTTAGACGTCTCTAATCGGTTCATGCAAAAGTTTATCTTACGTGGCTTCTAAGGTTTCGAAACAAACCGAAGCTACCAACGTCCATCATCAAGTATGATAATTCAAGTTGCTAGATTAACTTTCCAGGGTGTATGAAACACGAGATAATAAAATCTCGAGCCCCATACTAAACTTCGTCATACGCATGACCCCCGTGCAGATCATATCTTCATTGCCCTTTCGTCTGCGAAACATCCATCTTTCTTTGACTAAAGTGGAACCCAAAGAACTGTTAGCACTTCGTTGATCTGTCAATCAGCATACTCAGGAGTAGCATGAAAGGATCGCGGATTGCCAGAACTTTGTCAGATTCCACAATGCTGTCAAGATCAGGACTACGCAAATTTAAGGGAAGCAACAAGAACATCAGGTAACAGATTTCATCTGCTACCCGCACAAATAATTTTCAGTAATAGATCTTATCTACTACCTAATTATATTGTGCAACACCCATACATCTCCATGTATTCTAGATCGCAACCTGCATCTACGCATAGCACGGCTCTTGATGCCACTGTAGGGGAACGCAGCAGAAAATAAAAATTTCCGACCTACGCACCAGCCCAGGACCACTATGAAGACTGCATACAAGGTTTGATCTGTTTCGTTACCGACTCGTAGCGCAGCGGAAGTAGAGTCGATGACGATCGTCGGTGCAGATCCCCGCAGCTAGGATTTACAACCTCCCAACCGCGAGGATGTATACCCTCATCCGCTCCTCGGACAGCCCTCCGGGAGACGGTCGAACAGTCCCCCGGACGGTGTCGCGGACAGCCCTTCGGGAGGACCTTCGAAACTTGAACGGTCACTCGGACAGCCCTTCGGGAGGACCCACAGAACTCGGACCGTCACTTGGACAGCCCTCCGGGAGGCACTCACGAACAGCCCCTCAGGGCACTAAGATCGAATCTACGACCTCTCTACAGAGTTGCACACATACGGTGTCATCTATCCGGCAGGGCTTCGCCGTCCAGAACTAGTTCCCACCGGAACCCAGACAGCCTTTCGGCTCTACGAAACTATTTCGTGGGAGGGAGAGAGAAGCCAGATCATTGCAATGGCATGTATGTGAGAAGGAGTGAGTGTGGAGGGCTGCCCCTCCACCTCTATTTATAGGCCAAGGCAAGGGGTGGGGTGGTGGAGGAAATACCAAATTACCCATGCTACATGTCCCACATGGAAGGGTAAAAAGGTAACACAAGGGGGGCACCAAGGGGACACTCCCATGGCAGCCCAACACCTTGTCCCCCCCATGGGGGGCCCCCCCCAACAAGCCACCAACATGTCTCCATGAAACATGCATGCTCCCTAGACAAAAAGCCACCAAACATGCAACCCCCGATTCGTGGGATCTTGTCCCCTCGCACTGGGACAAGATGTTTTCCGCGAAACTTTTTTCTGAAAAATTCCAGAAGGTCCCAGAACATTTCCGGTACCCTCTAAAATTATTCTGGGCATGATCCGAAACATTTTCGGTGCTGTGGTTTTTATCAGCGGAAAGCATCAACAGCGGTTACGGCAGTTTCGGAACATTTCTGATTTTTCTCTCTGAAAATTCCCAGAAGTTCCCAGACCAATTCTGGCACCCTCTGATAATTTCCATGCGGTGCCGAAACCCTTTTTGACCTAATAATATATTCCGAAACATCTTTTTGGTTTTACCGAAACTCTTTCGGTGTTCTCTCTCCGGAACTCTTCCGTTGTCTCCGAAACTTTTTCGGTGATTTCTCTCAGACTCCCTGTCTAGTATTCAGCAGATAGATGACCCTTAAGCGTGTGACCCTATAGGTTCGGTGAAGTATAGACATGATACGGAACCTCTTCCGATCAATGATCAACATCGGAGCCGTGGACACCCATATTGACCCCCTATACCCACACGAATGAATATTCGAGTGAACCTCCAGTTGCTGTGTGCTATTCCTTTTGCTTCGTGATATGTCACAAACACCCGAGGTGAGATTTATTGCATCCCCGTGGGCAAACACTTTGTCCACTATGCAAGTTACCTCGTTACCGGTTTTGTTCTCTTTTCTCGTTTTCGTGTTCCGGCATCCCAGTGATCAAATCACCCTGTGTCTGGCCAGACGATGATGGATACCGTTACACCGAGAGGGCCCGAGTATATCTCTCCATCGTCGGAGGAGCAAATCCCAATCTTGAGCTATCTCGTTACTTGCCATACTTTTCCATGAACCCGTAAGCCGCCGTAATAGCCACCCATTTACGGATGACGTTTAACAAACCCCAAAGTTCATGAAGCAAGCATGAAGAAACTCGATACTCTCATGGTCTAAGGAATTATGCAAACATTAACTATCTCTGTGTTATAAACCATAAACTTGTGACGAATGTATCTCATAGCATAACATCAATCGGGTCGATTCAACACAAATGTTCTGCTAACATTGTGCCCTCAAAGTTGCTGGCATAGACATGCCCATGATCAGGAAAACAGAACCATCATGCAACACTTGAGCTAGTCTTAGAGGCCAGACCAGGAATACATTATATCGTTTATTATTCCACACGTGCATATGAGTCTTCCTCCGAGCCTCGTTTTATTTGCAGACTCGAGAACCATAGCAGTTATAGCATGGAACATAAACCTAATTATGAACAGTGAGATAAATAATAGAATTTATCATTGCCTCTAGGGCATATCTCCTACAAGTCTCAAATAGCTGGGGGTTCCCAATGTGTTATTGGAGTACCAACATGATTTGTTTGCCTATGATGTGGTATGGTTTAGTGATATCTTCCTTCAAGAATTTATTTTGATTGACTTGGCGTATGCTCACGCATATTTAAGACTGTAAAGAAAGTCTGTCAAGCCTTGATGATCTTTAATTTCTGAGTAGCGATATAACTTCCATGCCTGACTCAATGTTGCTTTGTCGCTCTGCATGATTATGACCATCATTGCTCTTTTAGTTGGTCGCTCCCAGTCTTTTGCTAACCTCCACCTGTACTAAGCGGACTGACTGCTTGTGCATCCAAAATCCTTTAAACCAGTTATGCCATATGAGTCCACCATACCTTCCTATACATGGTATTTACCTGCCATTCCTAATGAAGACTTTCGTGTACCATCTCGAAATTAATCAAAAAAGCATTTCTCTTTTGTGCCTCTGTTTTAGTTCATGAGGAAGTAGTAGTTAATTCATGATCTTTTTAAGTTGGACAAGCTTCACCCCGGGATTGCATGTCTAATGTGCAAACCCATAATACGCGAAGGAACTGGCATAGAGTGCGCCCGGCTCATTAAAAAATAATACAACAAACAAACCCTCCTTCACGCTTTGTTCATGAGAAATCAGAAAACTTTGGCAGTGATAAACAAAGGAGATTAAGAGGATGTGATCGTCCTCATTCAGGAGCCGTTCCTCGAAACTTGTCCAGCTCAAGAAGTAACTGAGTTATCTGCTAGCATTCGTTGACGAAACATGCATATCCAAAAAAACAATTTTACTTCTGTTTTTAAAACCAAGAGCTCTGGTACATGTTTAGTTTTTGTTTCCGACCACGGGTTTTCAACCTTGCCAACAAAAGCCACGGTTCGAGAGTCTCCACCTTCTTTAAAGCACCAACTATTGAGAGCATGATTGTAATTCTGAGTGTAATGTGCATTGTCCCAAAGTACCATTGTCTTTTGCATGATTATGATATCGTTTATTCTGAAATCATTGTATCTAGTCGTCACTTAAACCTTGGAGGTGCCCCTGCATTTATGTTTTGCTTCACTAAAGGGGGCAAGCGAGATACCACTTTATCATATTTGCACACCATGCTCACTACAAATCTATTTGATGTTTCAGTATCATATTGTAAAACTTTCAGTTCTTTGTGATTTTCTCATGAGGCAACTTAATTACTACAGATTCATTATCTCGGTAAGCTTTTGTCATGTGACTATGAAAAGTCCTTATATGGTTAATAGCATGTCACCACAGAAATTATGCTTGTTATCATTTACCTACTCGAGGACGAGCAGGAATTAAGCTTGGGGATGTTGATACGTCCAAAACGTATCTATAATTTCTGCTTGCTCCATGCCTCTTTAGTGTGATATTGCTATGTTATTTATACACTTCCATAAACCTTTGATCATATTTGGACTAACCTATTAACTCAGTGCACCCCAGTGCCAGTTTCTGTTTTCTCCTGTTTTTGTATTTCAGGTTTTCCCATTACGTAAACTGCCAGAAAAATTCCGGGAAAAATATATAAAAAATCAGCGTTCCGGAAGCTTCCATACGGCCAAAGTAGGGCCGGAGGGGGGCCACCAGGGCTCCAGGCGCCCTGGGGGCGCGGCCCCCCTCTTGGCCGCATCGGGGGGGGGGGGGCGCCTGGGCCCCCCAGGTCTCCGCTGATGCCCCACTTTGGCATATATTTACACCGCGTCCCGAAACCCTCGAGGACGGAACCCTTTTTTGCGATCTCATCTCTGTTCCGCCGCCGCCGCGCTTCCAAGATCGGGAGCACCAGGAGAACTCTTCCCGGCACCCTGCCGGAGGGGAGGATCACCACCGGGAGCCTCTCCACCACCATGGACGCCTCCCGGATGAGTTGTGAGTAGTCTCCCTTGGACCATGGGTCCATGACCAGTAGCTATGTGATGTTCTCCTCCCCTCTTTGTCCTTCACTAATTAGACCTCGTGAGCTGCCCTACATGATCGAGGCACATATGTAATCCTTATGCTGTTGCTATGATGAGTTTGATGGGATCCGATGGATTATGAGACTATGTTCAGATTGTGTTTGAGTAATATATTTGATTTACCTCTTTTGTATTTATGTTCTTGAGTAATTCTTGCATGTTCTCCGTTGCTATTTATTGCTTTGGCCAAGTAGTAGGTAGTAACTCCAAGAGGGAACATTATGCTTGATTGTGGGTTCATGCCCCTCGATGACTAGCTTGAGTGACAGAAACATGAGTCTAGGGGATGTGCTGTTGCCACAAGGGGGAAAACAACGGTGCTTGTACTCGCGGGTGCAAGGATTGTTTACTTTACGCAAAGTTCTTTTAATGCAGTTGTCTGTTGCTTTGAGTTTACACGATGGGTGGGACTCGCAACTTAATACCAGCGAGATGTTCTGGATAGATATCTCAAGGTGGATGATTAGTAGTAGATGCAGATGGATTTCGGTCTACTTGCCTTGGCGTACCGCCCATGCTTTGAACCTCTACCTTTCTTGCAACATAGTTAGCATTGGTTTGCGCACATAATCCTGTCAATTGCCCAACTGTAATTCGTTTACCTCACATAGCTGTTTTATCGTCTTTTGGGAAAGAGACATCACTAGTGAACATCATGGGACCCCGGTCCATATTACCATCACTGATCACATCCGCTATTTACTTTCACTTCCTACTTACTAGTTGCAGTTATACCTATCACTATTATCTCGTGTGTTTGATCCTTTGTAAACGACAAGGCCGGAGGGATTGACAACCTCTCTGTACTCGTGGGGAGCAAAGTTATTTGTATCTGTGTGCAGGTCCAGTTGATTGCTAAATATCTGGCGCCGTTAGCAGTTGACACCTTCTTGTTGAACCTTGGAGTCTCAGGGAATTCGATCCTTGGTATCTTGCCAAGGGAAAACTACCGCTACACTGCATCTCAAACCTTCCACTTGGGGTAACCAACGAGGGGCGAGAAGCCATCAGACACCACTACCACTTTACTTGATAGTAGTGACCTTGATTTTGATAATTGCACCCTTTCTGAAGTTATAGGTTTTCTTCACAAGATGTCTAGAGATCCCCACACTAGCACACTTAATCTTGCCTTCACGGAGCATATCACTAATGCTCTTATCAAAGCTAGAGAGGAGAAGCTTAGGGTAGAAGCCTCCATACCTAGAAAGCTAGAAGATAGTTGGGATCCTATGATTAAAATTAAGTGGAATAACTTCTCTTGCTATGCTTTATGTGATGTTGGAGCTAGTACCTCCTTTATGCCCAAAAGAATGTATGATATGTTCGAATTAAAACCTTTTGATCCTTGTTCTTTTGGTGTTCGTCTTGTTGATTCTTCCGTAAAGAAACCTTTGGGGAAGATCGACGATGTTCTTATCATTGTCAATGACAATTATGTTCCTGTTGATTTTACTATTATGGATATTGAATGTGAACCTTCATGTCCAATTATTTTGGGACGTCCTTTCCTTCGCACCGTTGGTGCTATCATTGACTTGAAAGAGGGGAATATAAAATTCCAATTCCCTCTAAAGAAAGGGATGGAACACTTCCCTAGAAAGAAGATTAAGTTGCCTTTTGAGTCCGTTACACGGGCTAGCTATTCTCTTACTCTTGATAAAACTTGATCTTCTCTTTTTGCATCATGCCTAGCTTAAAGGCATAAAAGAAAGCGCTTTTGGGAGGCAGCCCACAACGAATTAGGTTTTATTTTGCTTTTGTTGTGTCTTGATGTTTGTTACTACAGTAGCATCATCATTGTATCTTTTATTTTCAGCTTTGTGCCAAGTTTAGCCTCCGATTGCAAGAAAGTTTAAAAGTTGTGACGTGCTGTCCAGAAAACAGATTCTGTCCTTGGACAGAAAAATTCGAATAAAATCACCATATCATATTTTTGATCTGAATTTTTTTGACAGCGTGATCTATACAATTGACTTTCGAGCGTCTGTTTTGAGTTTTTTTATTTGAGTTGCAGAAGTGCCCCGAAAAAATTATTTACTACCTGCTGGTCTGTTTTTCACAGATTCTGTCCTGTTTTTCCTTTTCTTCGTTTTGCAAACCTTGAGCTTGCTTTTTCTTTGCAAAAACCTTTTGGCAATCTTGAGAAACAGTAGCTCTTCAAGATTATTTTTATTTGTAGTAGGGAAAAATTATTTTATTGTGGGTAGTAACCTCGCTAATCAGATTATGATGAGTTATGTATGAAGGGAGTTTTCAAGTGTGCGAGGGAAGATGATAAAAGAAGATTCAGGAGGGTCAAACGCTCAAGCTTTGGGATGCCCCCGTGCACCCCCAAGAAATATTCAAGAAGACTCAAGCGTCTAAGCTTGGGGGTGCCCCCATGCATCCCCTTCTCCATCAACAATTATCAGTTCGTCTTTCGTTCCACTATAATTTTATCACTTCATGCGTTATGTGCTATGCTTGGAGCGTCTTGCTCTTAGTTTCTTTTTTTTAGTTTTCTTTAGCTTTGCTTGCTGTTCATAACAAGTTAGAACCCAGCTTTCTTTGTGTGGGAGAGAAACACGCTCCACTTCAACCTAGAACACAACATAGGATTTTCATGCTTATCTTTGTTGTGTGTGTTCTTTGTCTTTCCATAGCTGCTGTCATGTTTAGCTCTTAGTTTTCATGCTTTTCTTTTCAAAGAGCTTTTGTTTAGTTGGTTGTTGAACTCTCTTGAGTTTTCATGTTTATCTTGTTAAGAGAGTTTGCCTGTTGCACTGAGTTGTGTGTCTTAACTTAAAGTAGGTAATTGAGGTTGCTATTTAATTTTAGTAGTAACTTGCAATAGTTTTGAGGTATTGCCATGAGTAATGTCTGAACTTTTGGTGTCAAGAGCTTTAGCCTATTAGTGATAGATGTCGTATTTTGGGCAATTCGTGTTTATTTTCGAAAACCTACAAAATAGTTGAGAACTTTAGCTACTAGATGGATCACTAATCTTTGGAGGGATCGAATATTAGAGTACACTCACGTACCATGAGTCGAGGATGCGCAAGGATAACCAAACCCCCATACACTCCTCCTCGGGGTACTTGTCTCTTTGTGAACCTCCTAATTAGATTGAGAGTTACCGATAATAAGTGCATGAGTTCTTCGGACTAATGTGAGTATTCAGAAGTTGACACTTCCACCTAGACATATTTTTCTAGCCTTTTCGGTACCGTGCATTGCCCTTTCTCACCTTGAGAGTTGGCGCATACTTCGCCGGTGCATCCAAATCCTTGGCACGATACGCTCTGTCATCATAAGCCTGATTATATCCTTCCTCAAAACAGCCACCATACCTACCTATCAAGGCATTTCCATAGCCTTTCCGAGATACATTGCCATGCAACATCCATCTTCTCATGACTTGATGATCTTCATGTCATACATGCTTTTTGCTTGATCGATGAGCCGCATGCTAGTTGGGCCTTGCCCTAATCATTGCTACATGACGCGCAAGTATCATTGCATATCCTGCTACACCTGCAGAGGCATACATTTGCATACATCATGATAGTTTCATTTTCTTTATGTTGAGTACTTTTGTAAAGTGTGAAAGATCTTCTATACTTCTTGTAATATATAGAGTGTTGCCCCTAAAGTGAGGAAAAGATCCCAAAGAGGACAAAATCAAAAGATCCCAAAGAGGACAAATGAGAGTTAAATAGAAAGAGCCATTGAGGCCACAAAACAATAAAAAAATAGAAAAAAGAGAAAAAAGAAATAAAAAGAGAGAAGAGGGCACACTACTATTCCTTTTGAGAGATCCACACTCGTACTCCATCTTATACCTTGTACTCCATAGAGATTATCATTCATGCATATAGCTATGTGGGGACCTTCACACTATAGAACTTGGCTTGTATATTCCAATGATGAGCCTCCTCAAAAGAGCTCTAGGTCTTCTTGAGCGAGCAAGTTGGATGCACCCCCACTAGTTCCATTGGAGAGCTTACCTTAGCTCATATGTGCATCCGTTGCATGGCAATCCCTACTCCTCACATCATATCTATCATTTGGCTTTCTCTCGCCTATGATTGTCCTCATTGATGTGAGCCTTTCACACCTTTTTTATCTTCCCCCTTCATCATTTTTCTCTCTTTGCCATCCTAAGTGTCAACTTTCTTGCTTACGTTCATCCATTACATGAGTGCTCAAAATATCGAAAGGGAGTGGATCATTTTGACTTGTACCTGGCTAGTGGTCTGGGGATGAGTCAAGATAAGATTCCAAAGAAGACCAAGTGTGAAACTTTAGTAGATTAAGTTCTCAACAATACAAAAACTATGTTTTACTCTCTCGTATATCCCTATCCCCTTTCTTGCACGCAAACACCATTTGGAGACATTCGAGTCACGGACAGCGAGAGCTCTTGCACCTTTATGTTCTTATGTTGCTTGTTACAATGCTAATATAGACTCTTGCTTGTTATGACTTGAATTGAATTACATGCCTTGATTGCTTTACTTAAAAAGTTCTTATATGGTTGGTAGCATGTCACCACAGAAATTATGCTTGTTATCATTTACCTACTCGAGGACGAGCAGGAATTAAGCTTGGGGATGTTGATACGTCCAAAACGTATCTATAATTTCTTCTTGCTCCATGCTTATTTTGTGTGATATTGCTATGATATTGATGCACTTCCATACACTTTTGATCATATTTGGACTAACCTATTAACTCAGTGCACCACAGTGCCAGTTCATATTTTCTGCTGTTTTTCTATTTCAGGTTTCCCCCATATTAAAAGTGCTCCAAAAATTCCAGGAAAAATATAGGAAAAATCAGCGTACATGAAGCTTCGCAAAGAACCAAAGATGGGCCAGAGGGGAGCCAGGGGAGGCCCAGGCGGCCACCTGGCGCGGCCCCACCCCTGGCCGCGCCAGGGGGGCGCCTGGGGCCTCTGCTCCGCCTCTGGCTGCCCCCCTTCGCATATATATCCCTCTCGTCACGAAACCCTCGAGGACAGAACCCTTTTTCGCGATCTCGCCTCTGTTCCGCCGCCGCAGCGCTTCCAAGATCGGGAGCATCAGGAGAACTCTTCCCGGCACCCTGCCGGAGGGGAGAACCACCACCGGGAGCTTCTCCACCACCATGGACGCTTCCCGGATGAGTCGTGAGTAGTCCACCTTGGACCATGGGTCCATGATCAGTAGCTATGTGATGTTCTCCTCCCCTCTTTGCTCTTCATGGTTTAGACCTCGTGAGCTGCCCTACATGATCAAGGCACATATGTAATCTTTCTGCTGTTGCTTTGCTGAGTTTGCTGGGATCTGATGGATTATGAGACTATGTTCAGATTGTGTTTGAGTAATATATTTGATTCACCTCTTTTATATCTTTGTTCTTGAGTAATTCTTGCATGTTCTCCGTTGCTGTTTATTGCTTTGGCCAAGTAGTAGGTAGTAACTCCAAGAGGGAGCGTTATGCTTGATTGTGGGTTCATGCCCCCTGATGACTAGCTTGAGTGACAGAAACATGAGTCTAGGGGATGTGTTGTTGCCACAAGGGAGAAAACAACGGTGCTTGTACTTGCGGGGTGCAAGGATTGTTTACTTTACGCAAAGTTCTTTTAATGCAGTTGTCTGTTGCTTTGAGTTTACACTTTGGGTGGGATTCGCAACTTAATACCAGCGAGATGTTCTGGATAGATATCTCAAGGTGGATGATTAGTAGTAGATGCAAATGGATTTCGGTCTACTTGCCTTGGTGTACCGCCCATGCTTTTGAGCCTCTACCTTTCTCTGCAGCATAGTTAGCATTGGTTTGCGCACATAATCTTGTCAATTGCCCAGCTGTAATTTGTTTACCTCGCTTTGCTGTTTTATCGTCTTTTGGGAGAGAGACATCACTAGTGAACATCATGGGACCCCGGTCCATATTTCCACCGCTGATCACACCTTCTATTTACTTCTTGTTTTTACTTCCTAGTTGCAGTCATAGCTATCATTATTATCTCTTGTGTTTGATCCTCTGTAAACAACAAGGCCGGAGGGATTGACAACCTCTCTGCACTCGTTGGGAGCAAAGTTATCTGTATCTGTGTGCAGGTCCCGTCAACCGCTAATTTTCTGGCGCCGTTGACACCTACTTGTCGACCCTCGGAGTCTCACGGGATTCGATCCTTGGTACCTTTGCCAAGGGAAATTTGCCGCTACGCTACATCTCAACCTTCCACTTGGGGTAACCAACGAGGGGCGAGAAGCCATCAGGGTCCCATGGAGGTTGTACGTCACCGTGTCAGCGAGGAGGACGAACATGTCCATCGCTTCATGGTTGCGTTGGAGGGCAGGTTCGACAATACATGGTAGGTTCTTCAGGGATCTCACTGGAGCTATGATCCTGTGATGGTTCCTTCTCTTTGGGTGTCCACCGCCCGCGCCGATACCCGTCGTTCGCTAGGGTTTTAGCTGTATTAATTAATTAGTGATGCTATATGTATGATACTATTTGAGATGTATTATATTAGTGATAATATTAGACGATGTACGAACGCAAGAGATGATTTAGTTTTTCTTATTGAATGCTCAAACTGGAGTCCAACCAAATCTCCATGTCAATATATATGAGTCCTATAATTAAGATAGTTTGAAATGTTTTTGTTTATATTTTCAACCATTGAATTTTGGCATGACTTGTGCTATAATATGTAGGAAATGTCGTCATCTGACGATGATGATAGGATCTCAGCGTGCGACTGGTGTGGCGACGACCGGGGTCAATGCGATAGGCCACACCTGGTAGACGATCGATACTTCAGTGTTAAGCTCGATGAGGCCTTCGATTCGGAGACGGTATGCAACACGACAAATCTTGTTTGGTAATTAAGCATGACTTATGCCTTCTTTTAAATGTGTAATTTTGGTCTTTTACAATTCGACTAGCTTATCCCATGCCATGCAAGACGCTATGTCTTGGAGTATCTGGATTTCGAAGATCATGAAAGTATGGAAACAAAGCAAATTCATCTCAGGACCCATCATGATTATGATTTTCTTGTAAAGCTATACAATTCGGAGAGCGTAACCCATTTTGGTTGCTCGAACTAGAGAGCATTTTCAGGAGGGTATGTATGTCACCTTTGACCTTGGCGATGATGACGATGGCATGTGGGTCCTTGTTGATACGCTTCCAGTTCTACCTCTATGTGAGTTTCTAAAACATATTTATTAAGTAATTTATGTTGTTTATTTCAAAATAATTGACAGATTATTTCCATTCTTCAAGAAATGTACGAAAGATGGTAGACAGAACCCACTACACTGATGGTGCGGAATTAACTTGTCAGAAGAAAATTCATCTTGTCTCGTTACTTTCTGATTTTGAGCGTTACAATACCTATGCTAAAACTCCTGCACATTATGGTCAGTATGTGCCACTAGTGCACGTGTTGAGCTACGGTAACATCCATGGAGATGTCATGGTAAGATTTGTGGCCGATCATCTTTTGCATAAATTCTTCTAAAACTAAACTACATTACTAACTACGAAGTTATTACTATGTTTTTCAACAGAAAATCCCTTCGGATTGTGTGCCTCATCTGATGTTTCAGAAAGGTCACCTCAATGTTATGAGCTTATTCCCGTACTCGTCAGGTTATCATCCTACACATAACTGTCCATATAGGATTTCTAAATCCAATGAAGACTTGACAATCAAAGATTGGAAGAAATGTATGGTCAGTCGTAGGGAGCTATATGGAAGTGACATTGTGCGAAAGCCAAGAATTGGACACATGATAATCTTCATTCTCCATAATGGAGAGTCAGGGCCTATATTATTTTATGCTATTTCACCTTAGAGAGGGTGTACTTAATTAAGTCTGGCTACTTATGATCATGTGCTAAGAAGTTGTTAGATGACTATGATGATGACGATGAGCAGGACTTGTTATTATGACAACGAGTAGAAATTGTGAGATGACGATGTTGCTGGGTACGACTTTTTTATTATGACAACGACGATGATGGTTTATTATTAATTATGATGATGCATTGTAATATGAGCATGCACGGAGATAAGAGAGGACACTTCTCTCTATTAGCTAGCTAACACAATATATGAAACCCCTAAATTAACCACACAAAACCCACAACCCCCCCCCCCCTTCAGAAAAAAAAACAAAAACCCTAACCCCTGAAGTGCTGACGCATGGAAGCTTATTTGTCCCGGTTGGTGCTACCAACCGGGACAAAAAGCCCCCCTGCCAGCGCAAGCCGCAACTGCCACGTGGAGGGCCATTTGTCCCGGTTGGTATAAGAACCGGGACTAGTGGTCTAGGGCATTTGTGTCGACCGTTTATTCCCGGTTCCCTAACCGGGAAAATGGCCCTGACGAACCGGGACCAATAGCCCTTTTTGCACTAGTGCACCTTAGTTCTTGAATTATGCTCCATTTTCGTATATTTTCGTCTTTTGAACATATGAAATGCCAATGATGGACTAATGCTAGCTAAACGTTTACAAAAATTAAGCAAAAAATGGAAGTGCGCGGAAATATTTGAATAAATTGTCAAAAAATGAACAATACACTAATTACGAAAGTGAGATCTGATAGAGATGATAGTTTATATTTTTGGTATTTTTGATTATAAGAACAGAAAATAAAAGCGGAAAAAGTAAAGTAGATGTAGATTGATATGTTGAGAATAGACCCGGGGGCCATAGTGTTCTCTAGTGGCTTCTCTCATGATAGCGATATTCTACGGCGGGTAAACAAATAACTGTCGAGCAATTGATAGAAAAGAGAATAATTATGAGACTATCTAGGCACGATCATTGTATATAGGCATCACGTCCGAGACAAGTAGACCGAAATGATTCTGCATCTTCTACTATTACTCCACACATCGACCGCTATCCAGCATGCATCTAGTTTATTGAGTTCATAAGAACAAAGTAACGCCTTAAGCAAGATGACTTGATGTAGAGGGATAAACTCAAGCAATATGATATAACCCCATCTTTTTATCCTCGATGGCAACAATACAATACGTGCCTTGGTTCCCCTAATGTCACTGGGAAAGGACACCGCAAGATTGAACCCAAAGCCAAGCACTTCTCCCATTGCAAGAACTATAGATCTAGTAGGCCAAGCCAAACCAATCATTCGAAGAGACTTGCAAGGATATTATGAGCACACATAAAGAGTTCAGAAAAGAACCAAATATTTCTCATAGATAATCTTGATCATAAACTCAGAATTCATCGGATCTCGACAAACACACCGCAAAAAGAGATTACATCGAATAGATCTCCTCGAAGACCAAGGAGAACTTTGTATTGAGATCCAGAGAGAGAACAAGCCATCTAGATACTAGCTATGGACCCGAAGGTCTGTGGTAAACTACTCACAACTCATGGTGAGGGCGATGATGATGATGATGAAGAAATCCATGATGGATCCCCCTCCGGTTGAGCTCCGGAGCAGGCTCCAAGATGGGATTTCACGGGAACAGAAGGTTACGGCGGTGGAATTAGGGTTTTCTCTCTGTTGCCGAAGGTTTCGGGGTACGTAGACTTATATAGGAGGAAGGACGACACCGGGGGGTGCTTGAGGGGCCCACGAGGCAGGGGGGCGCAACCTGGGAAGGGGGCGTGCCCCCCACCCTCGTGGGCGCCTCGATGCTCCCCTGACGTGGTTCTCAAGTTCCCTGTGCGTGATTTTGTCCAAAAATATCTCTCGCTAAGGTTTCATTCCGTTTGGACTCCGTTTGATATTCCTTTTCTGCAAAACCCTGAAACAGGCAAAAAACAGCAATCTGGACTGGGCCTTTGGGTTAGTAGGTTAGTCCCAAAAATGATATAAAAGTGTAAGATAAAACCCATTAAACATCCAAGACTTCATAAATAATAGCATGGAACAATCAAAAATTATAACGTTGGAGATGTATCAGCTACCTTCAGGGGCTCGCCGCTTGGTGAGGAACGAGGCCTTGGGTCCCGTCATCGACCCTGAGCTCCTTTGGTGGCGTTCGCGTGGGCCACTTTCGGTGCGAAGGGAGCCGGCACCGCCGGAGGTGGTGCGTTGCCGTGTCAGGGAGGAGGCGAGCACGTCCGTCGATACATGGCTGCGATGGACGTCGGATTCTCCAATACCTGGCAGGTTCTTTGAGGAGATGACCGGAGCTATGATCCTGTGATGGTTCCTTCTCTTTGGTTGTCCACCGCCCGCGCCTCGGGAACCACGAGTGAACTAGATTATTTTGTAGTATTCGATCTTTATTAGCTTGCTAGCTAGTGATGTATTCGACATACAATATTCGAGACGATCGTTGTATCCGAGATTATATATATTATTCAAGACCATGTATTCGAGATTATATATTATTCGAGATGATGTATTCGAGGTTATATATTATTCGATACGATGCATATTATACTATGATTCAGTTTTTCCTTAATGGTTGCATGCATGCATTGTAATTTGAATACTAAATTGTTTTATATTTCTTCTGGATTAGTTAAATAAAAGCTATGGCGGACAATACCGGCAGAGAGGGAGAAGATGCCATGTTCGAGATCATACGCTCCCCTTGCGAGCCAGACTATCATAATGAAGAAGATGACGGCTCCCAATATCTGAACAATACCGGGGAGGGTGATAATCTATTCGATCACTACGACCAAATTGATGAAGTCATGAACTATGATATCGATGATGACGCCGAAAATGTTGATCTTGAAATAACAGAGACCGGCGAGGTATATTTATATAAGCATGCATATGGTGATCATCACATGTTTTTAATGATTTGAAAATATATTAACGAATCGATATCTTTCTTATTTCAGCCCTCCGGATCTAGCAAATCTACAAGCAGCAGGATAGTGCGAGGCCCGGCCAAAAAGTTGAACGAGGGCGTAAAGTACAAAATCGATGCCATCGGAGCTGATGGCGAACCAGTAGCGCCTAGGATAGTTGCGAACAAGTTCGTTGGTCAGTGCAAATATATTGTGAAGGAACAACTCCCGATCTCCATTCAAGAATGGAAAGAGCCAGCAAAGAAACATCCAGATTTTACTTTTGTCGACGACAGAGCAAAAACTCTGCTTTGGGAAAAACTCATGGAACATTTCACCCTACCAGATCGTTTCACAGAGGATGACAATAAGAAAGTCAAGGACGCAGCTCTTAGGAAGATGGCAATTGCATTCAACAACCATAAGAAAACTGTATGGGTCAACTACGTCAAAGGAGGAAAGAAGACTCCAGAATTCAAGGGAACACTTGAGAAGCAAAGAGAACACTAGCCCGCTTTCGTGAACTTCAAGGAATCAGAATTATCTCAGGAACATTCGAAAAAACAAGGCCAATGCCGCAAAAAAGGAGCAGTTCCATAAGCTTGGGCCAGGTGGCTACGCGGTGGTACTGCCTAAGTGGGATCTCTCTGAGCAAGAGATGATAAATGCAGGGGCCACTGCGGTTACATTGAGCTAGCCCCCCAGGTGCATGACTTGGTTCTATGCGCATGGGGGGCATTGGACCCGATGGCAGGCGAGGTTTCGAAGAAGGCATGTCTTAAAGGAGCCGAAAAGAAGATAATTGATGCAATAGAAGAAGCTTGAAAGGGGGTGTTCAAGCCCAACAGAAAGAACGACGAGCTTACGCGTGCCCTGGGAAATCCTGAACACCCACGAAGAACACGAGGCAAGGGCATTGTTCCGTGGTATGAGGGCTTTTCGGACTGGATGGCCGACTATAGAACCCGTGTGAGAAGGAAGAACCTGGAGGAGGAGCAAAGAAAGAAGGAAGCAGAATGCCTTAAAGGCCTACAATCAGCGCATGCGGAGTTGGCGCTCAAATTCCAGCAGCAGCAGCAGCAGCAGCAGATCGACTCACTTAGCCAGGAAAGGGGGTCTCAATAGCGGCAGCAGCTAGCGGATGATCCAGCTTTGGATAGCACCATCCCATCCATGCCGAGAAGCAGCGTGGGTTCTGCTCTGGGCGATGGACTGCTGGATAGATACCCTGTGGATGACATCACCGAGAACACTAACTATGAGCTACACTTCAAAATGAAGAACATATCCATGAAGGTGGCGAACGGCATTGCTTATACAAATCCCCCCGAAGCAACCTTCCATTGAAACCCGATTCCAGCTGGCTATGCTCGTGTCCAGGTTGATGAGGTGGTGGACCAATATTCGGGGCTAGAGCTTGACATTCCTGGAGGTGACGAGGAGCACACACTGGGACAGGCCATACATCATATCATCCTATGGAGAAAGGATTGCATCATCTTTCAAAGGCTACCGACACCACGTCAGTCGACTCCTCGAAGTCTGCCACCGCGTCAGCAGACTCCCGCTCCTCCAAGTCTGCCACCACGTCAGCCGACTCCTCCTCCAAGTTCGGCACAGCGTCAGCCGACTCCTCCTCCAAGTCCGGCACATCGTTAGCCGACTCCTCCTCGAAGTTCGCCACCGTATCAGCAGACTCCCGCTCCTCCAAGTCCGACATAGCGCAAGGCCACTCCTCCTGCTCCGACTCAGCCACGTCAGCCGTCTCCGCCGCTTCAACAGTCCTGGAAGAGAGCCGCCGCAACAAGTCGAGGTAGTACAGGAGGTACAGGCGGAGGCAAGCCAGTTCAATATGGTCCAAACCTCACTCCTCTTCCTCAGAGGACTTACAACATGAACGATGAGGAAACCACAGCCATAGTGAAGGCTCAAGTGGACGCCCATTTTGGACCGAAACCGCCACCGCCGCCAAAGGAGAAAGTGCATGCGGAAGTCGTTGACCACTTTATTCATATGGCAAGAAAACCAGCTCCCAAGCCTGTTGACTCGGACTATGAGCACCAAATCGAGAAGGCACATCGAGCATGACTATAGAAGGAGTCGAGCTCAAGCTCGAGCCAAGCAGCTGGCAATAAATGCGGGAAAACCGTTCCCCTGCTGGGAGAACAGGCAGCACAATCGAACCCCCCCCCCCCTTCGCTTGTTGTACCACCGAAGATCCCCCCACATGTGAGTACCGGCGCCGATGATGATGTGCTAATAACTGACGATCATAGAAGGCAGGCTAGAGAGATCGTATGCACTGTAGAACAACTCCTAGGACTCGAGCCCATGGATACTTTTACAGTGGAGGAACTAAAACGGAAATATGCTCGCAGCAAACATTTGGTCAAGCCTGATGAGGTCAAGAACCTCCCTACGATAATGTATGAACTGCATGAATGGTACATGCAAATTACCAAGAGTTCCAATCGGGAGTCCCTCATGGTGATGTCAAGGCAGAGCATTACTTCCATGGGAACGCTCTGCCCGTTGAGTATTCAGAACTGTTTCAGTTATTCAATCAAGACGCACTCGACAAATCTCTCGTCAGTTGCTATTGCCTGTAAGTGATTTCTTTTTGTAATTGAAGTCTCAATTGCTAGCTGTAGTGCTCATTGATAGATCATTACCTATAATTATCATCACTGTATTCTTTTCTGTGGTATTATGCAGGATGAAGATGTATGAAATGAAAAAAACTGGACGCTATGGCATTGGGTTCATTGACCCAAATACCATTAATGAAAAGACATGGACTTTCAAATAATGTAAAAAAGATGTAGAGGACAACATGCTAGAGTTCTTGCTGCGCCTCAATACCAATGAAAATATACTACTTCCATACAACTTCTTGTGAGTGACACTGTCTTGTATACTATAAATTCTGTTTTTGCTTAGCTAGCTAGCTAGATGTTAATAATTAAGTGTATAGGGTTTAGGGTAGTTGATGAGTGTTATGCACATGCCCGCTTAATTAAGACATGCAAACGTGTGCGCATGCAGTTACCACTGGATCTTATTAGTCATTAAAGTTGAAGATGGAACAGTTGAATTACTGGACTTGCTATGGAGAAAACAAAGTGACAACACCATCATGAAGAGGATAGTCGACAGATAATTTCAATCATTATTAACTATATCTCGGCCTATTTAGTTCATCATTTCCTGATATCAACTATTTAATAACCCCTTTATTCATTTTCTTTGCCGGCGGGTAGGGCTTGGGAAAAGTTCATCAAAGTGACTCCTGGCAAATGGCGACAAAAGCTGTATTGGTTTCGACCTAAGGTAAGTAATTAAGTAGTAGTAGCTAGCTATCTCTTTGATTCTTGTTTCAATACAATTAATTATCATGCTTGATTATTTATTATCTTACTAAATTGCATTTTCGTAAAGGCCCTGAAGCAGGCGGCGGGGACTAATCTATGTGCATACTACATTTGCGAGAACATTCGCATGATGGCGTCCGAAAGGACCAAATCTGAAAGACAGCTATGGGTACGTTTGCCCGAACACTACTCACAATTTTTACATTGTTGTCGATATCTATCACACAACTAACACATGCATATTCATCTCCTTCTTTTGATGTTCAACGAGATGCGGGATCAGCTCCTACCGAAGGATCGAATACGAGCAATTCAGGAGGAAATAGCGGGATTTTTGCTCGACCAGGTCATAAAGTCTGACGGAGAATACCATTACCCACTACCGCCCCCATGACTACCACTCCCAATTGTCATCGTACTCCGAAGGCACCAAGGCAAATGCCACTGGCTCCGAAGGAAACATGTAGGAGAAATTGATTATATATACCTAATTGTATATATATACATGTGTATGTGTGAAGAGTTAAATGCAAGCGCGGTCCTAATTCTTTTCTGAAAGTGTCACTTGGGTCCTAATTCTTTCAAAATGCATATCTGAGTCCCATATCTTTTTAAGTTGTTCATCCGAGGTCCTAATCTCGTCTGACCAACGCTGACCAGTGCCACGTCGACACCAGAGGGCCCGGGCGGGAGTTTTCCCGCGCGTGGCGGTTGGGCTTATATGCAATTTGGCCCCTGATTAATCCCTCGTTCCCATTCCCCCGTCCCTAGGTCTCCTCCACCCCGCCACCGCTCGTTCCGCCGCCGCCCAGCGCCATGTGCACCGCCGCTAGCTCCTCTGCGGTGAAGCGCCACGGGAGGAAGATGCTTGGTCCATCGCCGGCATCCATGGCCTTGGCAGCGCCGTATCCACCGCTGGCATCTTCACCGAGGACAGTAGCTCATTCGGTGCAGCCGCCGGCGGGGATGCTGCCGTTGGTACCTTGCCCTAGCTGCGACATTCGGTCTACAATTCGTCTTTTGTCCAAATCGGAGACAAATCCTGGCAGGATTTTCTACAAGTGCCCCAATCATCATGTAAGATTTTCTACAAGTGCCCCAACCGATTTGATGTTTCTGTGTTATTTGTTGGCTGATTTTTTTTACTCAATTTGTGTCAGATTCCACCAAATCCTTGCCAACATTTTACTCAATTTTTTTACTCAATTTGTGTCAGATTCCACCAAATCCTTGCCAACATTATTTTTTGGTGAGAGGTGGGTACATCAGCCATGTATTGAGCAGTTTTGATTCTGCTGGTGTCATTGCAAGTGAAGAGATAGAAGTGCAAGAGGAATGTGCAGGAGCAATGCAGAGCACTGTTGAGACAATGGTGAATGCGGATGTACTGAAGAAGATGAATGAGCTTATTTTTCTTTGTAAGACTATTCTCAGTGCACTTGTTGTATTGATTGCAGTAGTGGTGTATGTAGGTTTTAAGAAGTGATGTGGTAGTATGATGTATCCAGTGTTGATGTATGCACTGTTGATTTATCCAGATCTTGATCATGTACTGTGGTAATGAATTTGAAGTAAAATTTGGCAGCATTTTGTTTGTTTTCCTGTACCGTGGCAGCATTTTTTCAATAGCATTGACAACACAAATAAACAGTAATTGAACTTAGAAGTAGTTTCAAAGATAGATTATAGGAAATAGCATTACATTTCCATGGGAGTACTCATATCCATGGTTTGTGTGAAACCCAAAGGCACATCCCAGCATCAGGTTTCATTACAAACCATCTTGTTTCCTAACCAAAATAAGAGAACATCCTACACTGCTTCTTTCTAGAATATGTCCAAGTTTGCTTATATCCAAAATATGTCCAAAATGTGCCAACTTTGTAGCTCTTCACATCTTAGTTCCTGGGGCTTTGTTCTCCTTAGTTTTTGTCACTTTCTTCCTTCTCTTTAAGCCGAGTGTTGCAGTAGTTTGCACTCTTGGAGGGGGCAGAGCCTCTCTACAGGCTGCAAGGAACTGGCTATGTGGTAGAGGAGCTGGCAATGATGTTTGTGATTGCTGTGTAGCTATCACCTACAATTGAAGCATTTGCAGCACTTAGTAATTATCAGGAAAATACACAGTAGAAGAAAGTAATCAACACTCACTTGGTCTTGCAGAATTTCCATGACAGTAGATGAAGCAAGATCATAAGTCATTGAAGGTGAAACCAAACTGGATGCTCTACTTGAGAGTTGTGGGCATGACTTTTTCTGCATAATAGGAATTACACTGTAAAAATGCAGAAATGTTGAAAGAATGTACAAATGCAGACATTTTGAAAAAATGAACACCTTGTAAGTAGGCCTTTTTACTGGCATTTTCTTTCTCTGGCTAGGTGCTGGAAGTGTGGAAGTGCTGGAAGTGGTTCTGCTTCTTCAGGAAGAATAATATGAATAGGTTCAGGTTCTGCCTGTTCTGTTGCATCTCCTGCTGCTGCATCTCCTGCTCCTTCTGCTGCTGCATCTCCTGCTCCTTCTGCTCCTGGGCCCCTACCAAGTTCAGGGCATTTTCTTTTGTTGTGCCCTGGCTGCTGGCACACACTACAATGCCCCAGAATGCCATGTCTACTCATCCTAGTACCATTCTCTTCCTCTAGTGGGTTCTTCTTCCTTTTTTTTCCCAGGCCTCCCAACTTGCTTCTCATATTTGGGTGGTGCCACTGGAGGGCCATTAGTTTTAGGCCACACCCTAGGATCACTACATGGCATTATGACTTTGCCATAAGCTGCTTTGAAAGCATCAATGCCGTAGCACTTGTTGACAACTGCCTCTGGTTTAATTCTTTCATATCTTAAACATGCCACTCCATGTCTGCATGGAATTCCAGAGAGTTGCCAGGCCCTACATGAGCACTCTTCCTTCTGTATGTTCACCTCATATTCCCCAACCATGCCCTTGAAATGAAAGATATGTTGCCCAGCAGGCAAAGCTGTGCAGTTGTTGGACATGTCAATGTTTTTGTTCAATTTCTTTCTAATTTTGGGACATATAGAACCACACATCTCCTCAGCTTCCACATTTTTGCTATAAAACCTAGTCATTAACTTGTCCTTGATCTTCTTAAGCGCAGTCACAATGGGCAGTTCTCTAGCATCAAGTATATATCTACAGTGGCAACAAATAAAATGAGATGCTACATTTTAGAGAAATGAGATGCTACATTTTAGAGAAATTAGATGCTACAGTTAGTACTTCCTTGTTAAACACTTCACAACTATTATTCAGAAGCAAATCACATTTTGGGAGTTCTTGGAAATAGGCCTTGCACCACTGTCTTGGGTCAATTGCATCCAAGTACTCAAATGCCCCCTGATCCATCTCTTTCATCTATTGCATGTATTTCTTCCAGTCTGCCTCATGTGTAGCTCTTGCAATTTGCCATAACTTATTCTTGAAAACATCGCCTTTCCAGTTCTTTGCAAAGTTTTGATGCAGGTGCCTCACACAAAATCTATGTTGTGCATCAGGAAACAATGCATTGACAGCATTGATCAACCCCTACATACACATAGTATAGAAAACAAATGAAATGCTATATATGAAATGCTACAGTATGACAAAAGAAATGGTACAGTGTGATATATGAAATGCTACAGTATGAAATGATACCGTCTGCGTGTCACTCATAAGTGTCCATGGTGCTGTGTTTTCTATGTTTATATCCTCCTTCAATGTGTTTAGAAATCAGTTCCATGTAACAGTATCTTCTACTTCAACTATTGCAATTGCAATGGGAAAGATACAATCATTGGGATCAACTCCAACAGCTGTCAACATCACTCCACCATACTTGTTCTTAATGTGGCACCCATCAATGCATATAATTGGCCTGCAAGCAAGTAACAAACCTCTCTTGCATGCATCCAATGACATGTAACAGTTCTCAAATACTCCATCTTTTGCATTCACAAACATTGTACTTCCAGGATTGGACCTTCTAACTTCAGCTGCAAAGTCCCAAAGCAAATTGTACTATTCCAGTTCATCTCCGTGTATCAGCTCCAGTGCAAATCTTGTTGCTCTTGCTAGCTTGCTGCTACTAGGAAGCATATTGTAGTCCAACTGAACAAGCCTTCCAAAGTTCTGCAATGACATCTTCTCATCTGCTCTGAATGTCTCCACATACCTGGCAGCTAGATATTTTGCTGTGAATTGCTTCAGTGCCCACTCTCTTTCACATGTATGTTCTCCCACATACTTCTTCACAACCCAAGATTTTGTCCTGCTATCAGGTGCAGCAAATAAGAACCAAGGACAATCACCAACACAGCCAGCCCTAACCCTCTGCTTATCATTTTTAATGTATTGTATTTGCACTCTTTGTTTCACAATGTACTCTTGAATTGCTGCCCTCAATTCAGTCATTGTCAAGAACACCATGCCTATGTGAAAATTCACTTCTTTCATATTCTCTGGCCTCCACCTTTTGAGCTTCACTTTCTTCTTCCTTGTTTTCCTTCCTTGAGCATCAACTACTTCCACTTCTTCTGCTGAATCACTCTCTTCAAGCTCTGAATCTTGCAACTCTTGCAGCTCATCAGATTCATAGTCACTATCCTGCTCCAATTTGGATTTCTTCTTTTTCTTCTGCTCAAATTTGTCATCCACCCATTCTTCATAAAGATCATCATCATCTTTACCTACTTCATTGTCAGAGTCAACCCAGTCCGAATCCCACTCACTGTCATCACTGTCACTTTCCTTTTCATTACAAATTTCTTCTTCTACCACAAGCTTTCTCCTGCTTCTTCTGAGCTCATGGCCAACAATTTGTGCCATTGGTGGAACACTTCTACTGCCTACATTGCTGCTACCTCCATGACACTGGTTCAGATTGCCTTTCTGAGCTTTGACCTTAAACCTAGGACTGCCCCTAATTCCAGTATTAAACTGAGGAGACTTAGGGCTTAGTACAACAGGAAGATCAGGTGTACCACTAACATGAATGTCATCAATTGCATTGTCAAATGTCATGTCTTTATGGTCCACAAACAACTGAAAATACTGAAATTTTGGAACAACTGCTGTCATGTGCAATGTGAATAATGGTGTGGTTGTGAGAGATTCAATGCTATATATATATATATATATATATATATATATATATATATATAT
>LR738711.1:9620671-9642363 GCA_902687465.1 Secale cereale
GTGTGTGTGTGTGTGTGTGGTATGTTATCGGTTCTACGAGAAATTCTATTTATATATATGCATAACGTGTACAATATGTAGAATCGTAAAATACCAGCAAACGAAAAAGAATTAAATGGAAAACACAAAATTAAAGAAAAAATAAATCATGAACCTAAAACCACCTAAAGCATTTAGTACCGGTTGATGTTACCAACCGGTACTACAGGTCTCCCTGCCCCCGGCGCTGGCTCGTGCCACGTGGTGGCCCTTTAGTGGCGGTTCGTGTTGAACCAGTACTAAAGGGGGGAGACCTTTAGTCCCCACCTATTAGTGCTGGTTACAGAACCGTCACTAAAGGCCCTTCCGAACCGGTGATAAAGACCGGTTCTGCACTAGTGAATGTAGGCGTGGGAGAACACAAGCGTTCTGCGCTACATGCTAATTTAGACGCAAATGCCCCTGCTGGTGTGATGGTCATCAACGTCACGACCTGCCAACACACTACCTTCATGAATCTCTAAAATGGCACTTGTGGGGGCAAATAGATGATATTGTCGTCAACTCCACCTTCCACATGCTATTGCCCTCTTGTCGGGGACGGTAGTGTGAGGATCTAATTGGAGTGAAAAACAATTCTAGCTGGGTTCGAGGAATTTGAATTGAAACTATGATATTCCACCCAACCACCCACACAGCTTACAGAACCACATGAACTCTCCTATCCTGGTCCTGGTTCGGAGACACGGTCATTCGCAAAAAAAACTAGACATTCAAAAAAAAATACTACAATTCAGCAGCGGAGACAAATGTGTGCGTCATTTGTTTGCTCCGTTGGTAAAGGGTTGAAGGACCCAACAGAGCAAACAAATTCCATTAGCCTCCTTTTGATGTGTCCTGGGTTCTTGTATGTTCCCTCAACACTTAAGCACTCACACAATATACTATATATAAATGCAGTACGAGAGGATGGCTCAGAATTTTTCTAGTTGGCAAAACAATACTTTTTATCTGTGCGACTTTGTGCCATTGTGCCATTGGTGCTGAGTGAATCCTGGCCCTTGTTTGTGCCACTGGGAGAGCTCCATTTTTAGATCCTTCTTATTTTTTAGGGTTTTTGTCCTGCTCAGGAATGCGAGACGGCAGTGCTCCCTGAAGATGGAATAAGGTTCTCCCAACCTAACCCCGGTCCGGTGCTGCGTCTAACATCGTCAACAGATGTGTGGAGGTGTGTCTCCCGCGGACCTGTTTTTGGTGGATTTGCTTAGATCTTATTATCGTTCGTCTATGTTCCTGTGTCTTCAGGTTGGATTCTTCTGATCTATGCTACCCTTCATCAGTGGTGGTTGATGTTTTGTTGCGTTGGTTCTATCGGGCCTTGGCATGACCATTTCTAGCTGTCTGCAACAACAAGTTTTGCCTGGCTCCGACGAGTGAGGGGCGATGACAGTGGCACATCTTCGGCTCGCTTCAGTGTTTATAGTCGTCGCTAGGTGGTCTACGGATCTGGATGTAATTTATATTATTTCTAGTGTCGTTGTACTATCATGAATAAAGATGAATAGATCAAAAGTTTTCCGTCAGAAAATGCAGTATAGCTCTTAAGGCACTGTAGAGGAAGTCCTCGTATCTGGGCAAGATGAGAAGCCCCCCCGAGAACAACATGACCCGAAGCCCAACAAAAATAATTAACCACAGAAAAATGATATATTAAAATCTAATAAAAATATAGTATAATCGCATATATTTCATGTAATATCGGGCATTTGTTAACAAAAATGGCAGTCTACATTTTCTTGTTTTTCCTACGTGACGTCTAAAAAAAAGCTAGGGATGGCTATTGCATGTGCCCTCAGATCTTGATGCCATGACACATGTTTTGACACACATTTTGTACCTACGAGTCATTAGGTGCTATGTGACCTTTTCGAGTGTCTACTTCTCTGTTCAGAAAAGCCCCTCACATGCTCTAAGATTACTCATGCAGTGAATAGGTGCACCAGAAATAGTGAGACTTATAATTGCTCAGAAGCTTTTTCTTGTCACAATCAATATCATACGTATGTATATCTGCCTCAATATATAACACCTTTATTTCTCTCCTCAAAACCCTGTGAAGCTAGCCCACAACATACCCTTGTGCCTTGTAGAAACCTTAGCACATTGTGCACCGGCCAAATATGTCACAAATATGTATAGTTGCACTTTCACATAGAGAGGAAAAATGGATTAGACAGTTGTTCGCCATTAGTAATGCAGGCTTGGTAGGCATCATGAATTCTTGTCGGGGAGATACGTTGGGACAATGATCGATGATTTGTGCCATGCCCGGCCCCTTCACCACCAGCTAAACAGGGACCCTTGTACACTTATGCATGACGTGTTGCATGATACAGTGATCTTGGACTGTGTGGTACGTTAAATTGGCATGGAAGGCATCTGATCGAAGTACTGTTGTCAGTTTACATATGCCCCCTTGTGTATTTGCATCTTGCCACCCAAAAGATGCGTGTACTTCTGCTCATACATGTATAATGAACTATCCAGATGCAAACTCTTGTTCCTGATTACTGAACATGGAGTAATTAACTACCAAGTTAATGGGTAAATAAAAGGTGAAGCCAATAGCATTATAGAAGGTGTAGACTGAAGATGAATGCACGATAAAAGATACACCAAATGTGTGTTTTAATATGGCTTGCTGGCAATCATTCTCAGCAAATATTCAGACCATTTTCATAGCAATCGTCCACAAACAATCAGACGGGGTATGCAATTATTTGACAAGGAAGTTGCAAGGAGGTTGTGAGCTTTCCTAACAAAAGGAGGTTGTTAAAACGAATTTTTGGAGCACGGGTGCATTGGAGCATGTTCCTTTAAACCCCAAAAAAGGATCATGAAATTTTGAATTTTTTTCAAAAAATTGGACATAAATACGCATGCATGTGGTCTAAGTACATGTTATATTTCGTTGAATAATATGTTCTTTTGTGTGGTACACAAAAAAGAAAAATTCCGGCTCCAAAATCAACGAAAAACAAGCCCATTTTGGGATGTATTTGTTTTTTTGCGTCTCTCACATGCAAACACGTATTTTGATGAAAATTTGCATAATTATAGTACGCTACTACACCTGCATGCGCACAACATTTTGGAATTTTTATGACCGTAATAAACCATTGTTTTTGGACGCGCGCCACCCTATTGTCGGCCTCGTCCGTTTCGGTCCTGGACTAGTTTTTTTTTTCATCAGAAGTAACTAGCATAGGAACTAATTAATCACCAATTTCACGAGTATATGAGTACTGAATCTGAGAGTAAGAGAAGGGACAGGTACTCCCTCCGTTCACATTTGTTAGTCGCCTAAGACAGCTGAAATTGAACTGTTTTAGGTGCTGTTTAAATGTCTAAAACGTCTTACAAAAATGAACGGAGGGAGTACTGTAGTAGAGATGAAAAGTGTTTAAATAGAGAGGGAGATGGATAGTGGAGTAGCATGATCGCTCATGGTCATCCGGATCAGCATCGTGGTCCGTCGAGGACATCGTGGTCGTCCTCCATCCTCCTCATATTCCTTTCTTAATTACATTACAAGAGGAGGAGTTTGACTTTCTACGCATCAGCATCTTCCCAGCTGCTAGCAGTCAACTCCGCCCCCGCCGCAGAGTGGTCTCCGGCGACCACCGTACCCGAAAATGCCGCACCACCCTTCCCCTCCCTCCTCGCGCCCTCCTACTCTGCTGCACCGTCTCCTCCTCGCCTGCGCCGCCGTCGCCATGCTCGCGGGGGCCGCGGTTCTGCTTCTCGCTTCTGCAAGAACCGACACCTTGCTCGTGGAGCCCCATGCGTCGCTGCCGCCGCCGTCTCCCCTCGATGCCAAGGTGCGTGCGTGCCGAGCTTCCGTCGCAGAGATTAGCACCATGCATTTGCACCACTGCAATGTTGGACTTTGGGTGATTTGATCGACTTTTAATGAGCATGCATGTTGGATAGGAGAATGTGATGCAGCTGGTTGGATCTGAGCGTGCGCAGAATGAACTGTTTCTTTTGTTTCGCAGGCTGGTTGGCCATCTAAGATTTCACCGGCCCCTTCCGTGTTTTCGGCACCGATGCCTTCTTCGCCGGCAGCGAATTTTGATGATGGATCAACAACTGAGGAACACCAGCATCCTGATATGAAGGTATTTGTATCTCGCTTATGCATTACCGTATTCCATTTGATATGCATATATACTGATGTAGCACAATAGGAAGGTTTGCATGCCGCGCTCCCCGCGCGTGTGCCCATCCGTGCTCCCGCGTACGTGGTTTGATTTGATTGGAACAAAATAAGGCCCGACCCCACCCCCTTGAAATCAAGGGGGGGATGATTAGATTAGAAAGGAAAAAGAAAAAAAGGACAGCCGTAGGATGAAGTGGGAGCACGGATGGGAGCACGGGGAGGGGGGAGGCAAGCCGGATCCATGTTTTTTATACACAAAGATTATCCGTATGCCCTTTTTATTACAGCCTCGTACTGAAGGTTATTGATTCTCTATGAGAATCCACTCAAGGAATCGGCCCCTTTTCTTCTTTTTTAGGGAAAAGGCATATACCCGATTTTATAAATAAAGCCACACAACTGAGTCATAACGAAGTTACGACCACAAAGTTTAACCACAAGCAAACGCGGCCAACCACCATAGAAAACACGACCAGAGTTCAGCAGCACACAGGCCCAAATGACACATCAGAAGGCACGCGGGCCAACCACCTACTGCAAAAGGAAAAGAACCACAAACTATGGGGTGCGCTGGCTGAAGGGGAAGATGGAAGAATGAACTGTTTCTTTTGTTTCGCAGGCTGGTTTGCCATCTAAGATTTCACCGGCCCCTTCGGTGTTTTCGGCACCGATGCCTTCTTCGCCGGCAGCGAATTTTGATGATGGATCAACAACGGAGGAACACGAGCATCCTGATATGAAGGTATTTGTATCTCGCTTATGCATAGGTAGGTTTATTTACCGTATTCTATTTGATATGCATATGCTGATGTAGTACAATAGGAAGGTTTTTTATAGGCAAAGATTATCCGTATGCCCCTTTTATTACAGCCTCTCACTAAAGGTTACTGATTCCCTAGGAGAATTTACTAATTCGCTAGTGCTGGGTAGACTTTTTTTTAGCAATTGAAACTTCTAATTTTAACCTTTATGATTGTGAAGCCCATTTCCGGTGGTAATAGCAACTTTGTAACATATGCTACAATGAGCTCTCATGTCAGCGAAGACCCCGACAAGAGTGGAAATGCAGAGCCACAACCACAGCCACAGGTTAAGGATTTTTACCCCTCGTGTGATACAATTTCTATGCCTGGTATCTGGAGTTCAAATGGTAAAAATCTTTGTTGGGTTGTCGATTTAGCAGATACCGCTTTGGTCAGCAGCGGCAGATGAAGAGCTTACATATGCAAAGAAAGAGATTGCTAATGCACCCTTGGTATTTGGTGACCCTGATTTGTATGCGCCTCTTTTTAGGAACGTGTCTGTCTTCAAGAGGTAAAGCCCTGATTTGGGTATTAGCAACTTTCTCGTGCTGTCACCATGTTGTCCATAAAAATTGAAATGATCTTTAATTTTCTTCAGTTCAGAAGATGCTTATTAAATTACTTTCGACTCATGCTTGTAGGAGTTATGAACTGATGGAGAGGTTTCTTAAGGTTTTCATATACCATGATGGAGAAAAACCCATTTTTCATTCCCCAGAGTTGAAAGGCATCTATGGGTCCGAGGGGTGGTTTATGAAACTGATGGAGGCGGATCAGAACTTTGTTGTGAGAGATCCAAACAGAGCGCAGCTGTTCTATCTGCCGTATAGCTCTCGACAGCTGCGGCAAAAGCTTTATGTGCCTGGATCACATAAACTGGCCCTGTCTATATTTATCAAGAATTACATAGATAT
The DNA here is from genome assembly GCA_902687465.1 of Secale cereale. Taxonomy (NCBI): domain Eukaryota; kingdom Viridiplantae; phylum Streptophyta; class Magnoliopsida; order Poales; family Poaceae; genus Secale; species Secale cereale. The sequence continues at coordinate 9,626,590 of LR738711.1, forward strand.
GATCTCTGCTAAGTTTCCATACTGGAATCGAACGAAAGGAGCCGATCATTTTCTTGTTGCTTGCCATGACTGGGTATGTTTCCTCACATGCCTGTATACTTGAATCTTTGAAGAGTCACTTAAACAAAATCAGACGGCTCTTTAGTCTTTATATTTACATGTGAAATGAAATCAATATTTCGTTACTGACTTGAGGTCTTTTTTGCAGGCACCTTACACGACCAAATTACATGACGAACTACGGAAAAACACCATCAAAGCTCTCTGTAATGCAGATGTCTCAGAAGGAGTTTTCATCCGTGGAAGAGACGTATCCCTTCCAGAAACATACCTCCGGTCTCCAAGGACACCTATGAGAGACATCGGTGGAAAGCCAGCGGCAGAGAGATCTATCCTAGCCTTCTTTGCAGGGCAGATGCATGGCCGCGTTCGGCCCGTCCTTGTCAAGTACTGGGGAGGCAAGGACGCGGACATGCGAATATACACCCGGATCCCACGCCAAGTCACTCGGCAGATGAACTATGTCAAGCACATGAAGTCGAGCAAGTACTGCATCTGTCCTATGGGGTACGAGGTGAACAGCCCGCGGATCGTGGAGGCGATCTACTACGACTGTGTTCCGGTTATCATCGCCGACAACTTTGTGCTCCCTTTCGACGACGCGCTTGATTGGAGCGCGTTCTCCGTGGTGGTGGCAGAGAAAGATGTACCCAGGCTGAAGGAGATCCTGCTGGCGATCCCGGAGAGCAGGTACATAACCATGCAGTCCAATGTGAAGAAGGTGCAGAGGCATTTTTTGTGGAACCCGAAGCCCGTCAAGTACGACATCTTCCACATGATACTGCATTCGGTTTGGTTCAGCCGGGTAAATCAGGTGCACCAAGTAGACCAGTAGCAGGTTAGCACTAGCTATAGCCATCATCCACCTTTACTCAGGTATGGTCTCTAGTCGGAAGGAAGCAAGGAGGGAGGTGATGTAACCTGGATAGATACTAGTAGTAGTCTAATTAACCCGATCTATCATTTGCCTTGCAAAGAAATGAGAGAAAATTATGGAGTTGAGCTCCTGAAATTATTGAATGTGGCGACACAACATTTACATGTGGATGTATAGGTCGAATCAACTAACAGAAACAAAGAATTTTCACATTATTATTGATCTGATTATTGACATGTGCATGGGTCGAATCAACTAAGAGAGACAGAGACATATGACCTTGACATTGCTACTGATATGATAATTTGTCCTGGCATATGACCTTGACCTTGACATTGTGCATTAGCTCTAAAGTTTCTCTCTTTCACAGTGAGCCAAGGGCCCGGTTTGCATCCATACTAGCTGGGAATACATTTTTGCTGTTATTGAGGTGAACAATGACAGTCACTCTTGATTGCACATTTTGTTCTAGAAAAAATGAAGTAGTGATTGCACATTTTGGCGTTGAGAGTTTGGGATGGATGTTCAACAGTTTGTTAGTAGCTTGTTGAAAGTGATTCGTCTAGGTGAAGATCTCTCTTTTTACTTGAAGCAGTAAGATCCACTAAATTTCGCAGTCCGACACAACAACTGTAGGCTGAGCCTAAGGCCGCCTAACCAAAATTTGATTATCTTCATTTGGGCTAACAGCTTTTTCTGGCTACTGTTCTATAATAGATTACAATTCGTCTGAGCACAACTCTATTCAGGAACAGAGATAAAAAAATGTCCGTTTCTTTTGATTGGAGCATATCTTTTTTCTCATATATCAATTTGGTTTTTAGCCTCCCTGTCGATATGTTCTATAGTTTTTTTTTTGGAGGAGTTTTTTTTCTGATGATATATGAGATAGAGTTGGGGTAGCACCAATTGAAGAGAAACTTGTCCAACATCGTATCAGATGGATTGGGCATATTCAACGTAGGCCTCCAGATGCTTCAGTGCATAGCATACGACTAAAACATGCCGATGATGTCAAGAGAGGTCGGGGTAGACCGAATTTGACATGGGAGGAGTCCGTATAAAGAGAGATCTGAAGTATTGGAGTATCACCGAAGAACTAGCCATGGACAGAGGTGCGTGGAAGCTTACCAGCTATACCTGTGCCAGAACCATGAGTTGGTCGCGAGATCTTATGAGTTTCACCTCTACCCTACCCCAACTTGTTTGGGGTTGTTCTTGAGACACTGTCATTTGCAAACAATACTAAAATTCAGGTACTGAGACAAATGTGTGATTCATTTGTTAAGGGATAGATCAGCCTCATCAGATAGTTTGCTGGCCAACGGCCGCATTTCTCTTGTTAGAGCGCGCAAATCGCTGTCTGTGAATGCTGATCCATCCTCCTTCATACTGGGATAGCCATTCATCACATATGCCGGATCAAGGTCGGGCACCCAAGCTTTCGCTCGAGTTAATGCTATCAAGGCACCTGCCCTTGCAGATGATTTCTTCAGCTCTCCAAGACGGGAAGGTAGAATTGATAGCTTCTCCAAAGTGCCTTTGATCGTTGTGGGAGCCAATTTATTATGCGAAGCAGTACAGACAATCTTTTGAGCACCAGAATACAACTGCTCTATGAGAGTGTATGCGGCCTTCAACTTCTTCCGCATATCAGTGCCGAGATGAGCAATACATTTTCCTGCATCAAAAGAGTGTGAGTTAAACCAGTAAGTGCAGAACTATCATATTCAGGATTATGTTAAGAACACTTACCAAAGATAGCAGTCGTCATGGCGTTTATCTGCTGCTTTAAACCGGACAGTTCTTCTGTCACGGGATTGAGAGCAGCCTCTGCATCAGTTGCCCTTTCTTCCAAGGTGGCTCTTTCAGCATCCCAATCCGACCGTTCCTTTTGGAAGTCCTTCTTCAGCTTTTCCATGTTTGCTAAAGCAAGGGTTAACTCATTTTTGACTTTGGAAGCGGCGGTTTGTTGAAACTTCAAACTATCTTGGAGCTCGGCCACTTGAGAATCTTTCCGGTTTAAATCAGCATGTCAAGAGAAGAGCATATTATACATTGATGAAGCATATTCAAAGTCCCAAGCACATGACAAGTTATTCACTTGGCACTTGGGGGCTAATGCGTATTTGCAATCATCAGACATTTTTCAATAAAGTCCCAAGCATATAACAAGTTATACACTCGGCACTTGGGGGCTAATGCGACATTGTTCAGAAAAGACTACAAACTAAAGTCCCGGTTCATCTTGAAAAGGTAAACCGGCCATTGGGGACTACGCATGTGAAAAAATTATATAATGGATATTCTGAAGTCCCGGTTCATCCTAAAGGAGTAAACCAGCCCTTGGGGGCTACGATGGAGTAAAGGCAAGCTACAAGACTTATACAGGAATAAAGTCAAGGTTAAAAGCAGAAAATTACCTCATATCATTCCTTCAGATTTATTAAGCCGGCTTCATGATCACGGCTAGTGTGCAGCCGGTTCAGATAATCGGAATGAAGCTCTTGGGCACTAAGTTGAGCATAGTTGGACAAGTCAGCACTCATTTGCCTTTGTCCTTGCCAAAAGTTTCATCCTTCGAAGTATGTTTGGATAAGGCAACAGGTTCACTACGAGCAGTGTAACCGAATCCAGTGATTTGAACTTCCTTGGTTGAAGCGGCAGCGGTTTTAGCAGGGCTGGCTGGAGTATTGCTGGCCCGAACAGGACTGGCCGGATTAGTGTCATGATCCATTGGGACACTTCCTTGATCGACAAAAACTTCATGATCCATGGGAGAAGGATCATCATGCAAAGTGTCAACATTTTCTTCAGCAGGTTCAGGATCCTTTGCCGGTTCAGGACTCACGTCATCACCTACCGGTTTATTTAGTTTAGCTTTTTTGCTAGACTTGGGCTTACTACAAAAGATAAAGGTTACGATAGTCAGAAGACTGAAAAGAAAAAGGTTAAAACAGCAAGAAGAAAAGCTTACGCATGAACAGTCTTAAGAGATGGAATCTGCGTGGCTGTTGATTCGCCAGATGACGAACGAGGAGTATCCTGATAATTGGAATCAGACGGATTAAGAGGCTGACGAATATGACCCGCTTTGGGATAAAGAGCATCTGGAGTTTGTAAAACCTCTGATCGACGTTTCCGGGCTGGGGTATGTGGTAAACCGGTGGACTCAATGGCATGGCCACTATGCCGCGTAGTGCGGCGAGCTTCATGTTGCTATTTCTTCAAAAGAAAATTTGGATCCAAGTAAGCGAAAGGGTGAGAAAACTGTACTTTCCGGCTTGCTCGACGAATTTTGGTGTCGGCAGAGGTTCTGAACCGGAAGAAAGGGTAATTACCTCGACATCACCTGCCTTGATGCCTTTAGCGTGTCCCTGAGTATAATAATTGTTAATAAAATGCAAGAAAAGAGAGCCAAGAGAGTCAAGTAATACATGCGAGGCCGGTTCATCATTCTCCGGATTGGATTCGGATACGTCAGTAGTTTTCTTCCTGACGTTTCTCTTAACGACCTTGGTTTTCTGGCGAGGCACCTTCGCCGGTTGAAGGACAAATTTCAATACCCTACATGTTGATATGTCCCGGGTTCTTGTCTGTTCTCTGAACATTTAAGCGACCTCAAACAATACTGCAATTCATTCAGTATCTGATAGCAATACTATATGTTCATTCAGTAGGACAAATATGGAATTAAGATATCTGATAACAATGGTTTTGAAACTATACAATAATGTTGTAAATCATAGAATTATTCAAGAAATTTTGATATAGACATGATCTTCTTTACATATGCAACTCAACAAATACTGTTGGAGATATAGACATCGTAGTTGTAGCCATCCTGTATAGGGCGCTCACATCCGGATGTGGTGTCGCAGAGGCCGAGCGTCAGGTAGCTCGTTATCTGCCTCGTGCGAATATGCTATGCGATTCAATCCTGGCAGGCTTTTTTTAGATATACCTCGCAATATACAGGCACGAGAATAGTGCAAACGTATGTCCTTTGCCCATTGCTAACTCCCTACACGGCTCGAGTAAATGCAATGACGCTGTTTGATGCGCGGTGATTTGACTGCTCTGAAACAATCTGGCACGGATTTAACACGGGCCCGTCGTAAGCAGCAAAAAGTATCAATTTTATATTAGCCCAGGCGTCTCACTGCAGCTGTGTCTATCCTGGGCGAGCTCTCTGACACCTGCTGCCAGCATATTCTTTTAATACAAATCCTCTAATTAGTGTACTGTTACGTGATATATTTGGAGCAAACTAACCAACGAAATCAACAGTATTGTTAATTAGGCATCTACTATATCACTAAACTCGTAAGGGTAAAAGGCCTCACAACCAATTAAGGTGTCCAATTAAAATTGGATCATCCGATTTTGCCCAAGTTAACAATTTCTTAAAGCTCCCATTCAATTCTTTTATGCTATACAGTATGATTCCTAATTTTTAAGTCATCACAAATAATTAAGGTCTTCAGTTTAGAGCTTGGTCACCTGATTTTAACCAGGTCAATAATTTCTCAAGGAGCTCTCCTATTTAAAAGGACTAACAATCAATTGACATGTTCAATTGGAATTAAGTCACCCGATTTTGACCAATTCAACAATTTCTCAAAACTCTCATTCAATTCTTTTATACTATACATTATGCTTCCTACTCCCTCTGTCCCACAATATAAGAACGTTTTTATACACTAATGTTAAAAATACTCTTATATTCTGGGACGGAGGGAGTAATTTTTAAGTTCTCACAATTAATTGAGGTCTTCAGTTTAGAACTTGGTCACCTGACCAGGTCAATAATTTCTCAATGAGCTCTCTCATTTAATTATTTTAATTCACCATATTCCTTATTTTTGAAACACTTTTATTCGATTGAGATATTCAATTTCGAATTTGGTTTACGATTTTTGATCGGGTCAACGATTTTTCAAATCAATCAACACAAACCGGCTAGAAAAATATATCAACCCCGTGCACCCTCTTACCATCTAGAAAAAAGAAGCGCCCCCATGTGATGATACTATAGAACCAATATAGTACATGTAGCCGCCGACGCAGAAATTTAGCAACAAAAGTATGAGTTGATCAACGCATAACACAGAATCATAAAACACACTCGACATCAGTTCCAAAATACAAGGGGTTTTAGTTATGTGGGAAGTCAAATTTCTTTAACTTTGACCAAGTTTAGAGCCAAAAATATCGACATCCACAATATTAAGCCAAAAGATTACGGAGATTCATTCATGATGAATCTAATAACAAAAATGTGATATTATGAATTTTGATATATTTCTTCATAAATTTGATCAAACTTAAAGAGGTTGGAGTTTCAAAAAAGTAATACACCTTATATTTTGAAAGAAATAAGTAATTTTTAAAAAAATCTCAACAACACCAACGGCGCAACAAAACGCGCCCAACCCTTCTAGTCAAGTACTCACTCCGGTCCTTTTTAGTTCGCATATAAGATTTGTCTGAAGTCAAGCCTTGTTAAGTTTGATCAACTCTATAAAAAAAATACCAACATTCACAATGCGGAATCAATATGAGTAGATGCGTCATGATTTAAATTTTCATATTGTATAACATTAGCATAATAGATGTTGATATTTTTCCATATAAATATAGTCAAACTTTGTGAAGTTTGACTTCAGACAATTCTTATATACAGAGTAAAAGGACCGGAGGGAGTACGAAGCTCTAGATCCTCTCTTTCCATCTGATAATGATACAAATTAGTGGTATGCCCCTTCTCTTTTGTTTTCTGTAACTGTGCGTCCACGATTTTAAAAATATATACCAAACTCACGAATTAGTGAGCTAAAAAAAGAATAATGCGCTTCCAGTTGGAAATTAACATGCCTGGCTATTCTAAAGAAAAATTAAAGTTGTTTTCCTTCCGAGGGTTTCTCTATTTTCACATAGCTTATCTCCAAAAAATTGTTCAAACCCTACACTATTTGTGAGCCAACTATTGTCTGCAGATCCGTGATTAGAGTGCTAGCAACCCAGGGTTTACATGTAATCTCCTCCATGCTTGTCAGTGGAAACCTGCAAACCTTCAGGAAAAAATGATGACCCATCAAATCACTAGTAACACCGACGTCCCACAAACATATGGATGCTGCTTTGCCCAGGCGGTACTGTCCATCCACTTGGGGCCTGCCGTGGAATACAGTGAAATACGGCATCGCGTTCGGTGGTGGCAAATGAAATACGGCTGACAATACATATCACGATGCTGCCTCGGCGGGGGTGATTCCGAGCTCCCTGCAGACCGGCCTCTGCATTGTTTTATCGGCTCACATCCTCCTAATGGAGTTCCAATGCAGGCCGACCCACATAGGTGTTTTCTTACAGGTTTTGGGAACCATTTAGAAAGTTCCCTCGGTTTATTCGGCAGGTTTCTCTGTCTATTTTTGGCCCATGTTCTATTCATTTTTTCTTCAATATTTCTCTTTTTAGTTAATTTATTCTTTCTTATTTGTTTTCCAGTTTACACTACTTAAAACATTTCAGAACCATGAATATTTTATCAAATATTTTTCGAATTTGAATTTTTTTAGAATTCACCCTTTTTCTCAAAAAATCGCAAACATTTCAAATCCACATATATTTTTTGAATTAGGGATTATTTTTTGATTCAATAATACTTGTTAAATTCATGAAAAAATTTGAATTCATATTTTTTTATATTTCAGCAATCTTTTAGAAAACTAACTGAAAAAACAGGTCATATTTTCTAAGGATCAGACAAGCAGCAGCAGCAAATAAAGAATGAGGAAAAGAACAGCTAGTCAACGAAGGCGGGGAGAATAAGCGGACCAGCCAGTGTGTGCGCTTTACCAGAAATATGGCGCTTAAGGCGCTGTAGAGGAGGTCCTAGTATCTGTGCACAAGATAAGAAAACCCCCAAGCACAACACATGCCGAACCCTTATAAAAATAATTTACTACACAAAAACTGATCATTTAAAATCATAATAAAAATAGTATAATATCATCTATTTCATGTAATACATGGCATTTATTAACAAAAAAGAAAGTCTACATTTTCTTATGTTTGCTACGTGGCATCTAAAAAAAAAACTAGCAATGCCTATTGCATATGCCCTCGGATCTTGATGCCAGGACACATGTTTTGAGACACAGTTTTACGTATGAGTCAGTTTGTGCTATGTGACTTTTCGAGTGTCTACTTGTATGTTCAGAAGAGCCCCCCTCTCCCAACACTACCTGCCGGAACTCCAGTGTATTTTTTCTGTTTTATTTTGGTTTTCACTTGGTTTTCCCTGATTAACCAGGAATATTTGATTTTTGGGTCCAGTTTTCCTTATAAACTGCACCATCTTTCTTCTTTCTAATGAACTGCAGGAACCCCCTGCCCTAGGGATGAGGTTATTAAAAAAAACACTACGGGCCGCAGTAAGTTCTCGGCCCTCCCGCGGGGACATACCAACACTACTTGCGACCGCTTCATTTCTCTCCTCCTCACGTGCTCTAAGGTTACTCACACACTAAATAGGTATATTGAGAGTTATAATTGCTCAGAAGGTTTTTCTTGTCACAATCAATATCGTGCATCTGCCTCAATATATATCACATTTGCTTCTCCCGTTTCCCGCCTCAAGTAATGCAGGCATAGTAGGCATCATGAATTCTTGTCGGGGAGATACATCGGGACAACTTGATGCTTTGTGCCATGCCAAGCCCCTTCACCTCCAGCTAAACAACAGCAACGCCATCCACAATTAGATTGTCTTGGCAAAGCTACGTACACTTATACACGACATGTTGCAAGTGGTGTGATTGGTAGTTTTCCTTCATGCCACCCTAGCTATCTAGATTTCATTGCGAACGTTCACGTGACTTGCAGAAAAGGTCAGCAAGACAATATGGACTTGGTGAAAAAAGGAAAGGAAAACCTATCTGACGCACACATCCAGGGCTACACGCACTAAATAAGGGGACATGGCTTTTGGTTACTGCTTGACAATTTGTATTAGAGGGTGTTTGTTTCCAGGGACTTATTGGTCTAGGGACTTAAATAAGTCCCTATAAGTCCCATCTAAACCAAACAGGAGGGACTTATAGGGACTTAAAGTGGGCATTTGGGATTTATCAAATAAGACTCTCAAGGAGGGACTTATAGGGACTTATAGTTGTAATATGGTCTACTAGTGCATGTTAAGTCCCAGGAACCAAACAGGTAGGGACTTTTTAGGGACTTATGACTTATAAGTTAGGACTAAAATAAGTCTTAGGACTTATGAACCAAACAGGGCCTTAGTATAAAAGAACTGATTACCGATTGGGTCTTGACGCCGTCGATGGAACGAAGGCATGCAGTAAATTTTCCGTTGATTATATTTGCCTCTCCCTTATTATTCACTGACTGCCCAGTATGACACCTTTCACATGATCATGCAGTTGCTTTGGTTCAGCAGTGTGAACCAGATGCCAAATATAGCAGTAGCAGAGTGTAGGGTAGCACTCTGCTCAAGCTTTTGATTAGTTTGTCGGTATTCAAGAGTGGATTCAGCAGAATTGCAATATTGACATATTCCTTAGATTTTGATGGGAAGACTTCAAACTATCTAGAAATCGTACTGCCTAGCTAAAAGGCGTTAAATAAAAGCCATCGTGAGAGGCAACCCATGATTAATATTTAGTTTGTTTGTGTGTTAATAAACTTATTACCTTATGTAACATCATGGTTTTTGTAATTTTGCTTAATAAAGTGCCAATGACAGCCTTTACTATGTTCTAGTTTTCCAAGTGTATGAGTTGTTGTGCTGAAATAAATAGGGACACACATTCACACGTGTCGCGGCCAATTAGCCGATCGTTGTTGTAGATGCTTTTATGCGCCTAATAGTAGCCATCATAGGTTCCTATGTGGGTCCATTAGTAGATAAAGGGTCATCAGACCCGGTTCATTTGGGCCTTTAGCCGCGGTTCCTGAACCGGGACAAGAGGGTCGGTACTAATGCTCTGACCCTTTAGTCCCGGTTCAATCCAGAACCGGGGCAAAAGGGTGTCCACGTGGCATGTGCGCCGAGCCCAGGCAGGAGGGGCTTTAGTCCCGGTTGATGGTACCAACCGGGACCAAAAGGCATCCACGCGTCAGCATTTCTGTGGCTGTGGTTTTTGTTTTTTTTTTGAAAGGGGAGGGGGGGTTGGAGGTTTTGGGGGGTTAATTTAGGTGTTTCATATTGTGTTAGCTAGCTAATTAATAGAGAGAAGTGTCCTCTCTTATGTCCGTGCTTGCTACGTACTACACATACGTATAGAGATGACTAGACACGGTAGCTAGCTAGCTAGCTAGTAAAGCAAACGAAGGAAACAGAAGATCGTATAATCAACATATATATATATATATGCATACAGAGAGAAGTAATATCGACCACCTCTCCTTCTCTGAGAGATTGGTCGAACAACAAGTTCTCGTATATCTATCCGACACTACCGGGCACATATATACAATAATTATATCTTACAAATATAATCTCCTATCATATGGATGCATGGTCCACATAGTATTCTCCGTCTTCAGCGATCACGTGTTCAAGGAAGAATGCCGCCAATTCCTCTTGAATTGCTCGCAGACGATCTGGTGTTAGGAGTTCATCCCGCATCCGAAACATCTAATTTGAAGTAGGGGGTCAATACATGAAATGATGCTATAAATTTGTGAATATTATTGATTGCTTACGCACTTCAAATTGTTCTTCAGTGTAGCCCCGCTCACAGGTCGTGTGGCGGATGGACTCGCAAATGTAGTATCCACAGTAATCATTCCCGGGTTCCTGCCACAACCACTTTACAAGAAATAGAGGTCAATCAAACTGATAAGCAAGAATGCCAAATTGGTATTGATGAAACTAGCGCTTGAATCAAGATATAGGAGATGCGCGCGCGGAACATGCTACTATATAGTACTTACTTTCGGGTATCTAAATTGTAGCTTCTTCGGCAGTCCCGGAGCTTTTTTGGTGAATTTTCTCCAAACCCTGCCAGACAAAGAAAACAATTAGTTGATATCAAAAATGAAGTTGCTGATATATATGCATGGTGGATAATATTGATCGATTTAACTTACCTGACGAGCATTTGAGTCATGTCCGCATACTCCTCGGGATCTTTACGTTTAGAGTCCAAGACAGTTACTACTCCCTTCTCAAGCTTAATCTCTAAGAGAATATAGTGGAAGCTGCGCACGAATGCATGAACTCATCAATTACATCACTATAACCTTGACTGATATATAAGGGAAACCAAATATGCACAAGACAGTAACACTCACTTGAAGTTGTAAGGAAAGAGTATTATATCTTTGTTTTCATTTACCACCAACGATCGTAGCAAGTTGGTCTCGGTATCGTCGGGACGCAATTTAACCTCGGTTGCATCTATGAGGTATGTGTTAATAAACCCAATATCACCTACTTGTCTTTTCTTCAATTCGACGATCTTCAATCTGCATAATATAGTGAGGATAATTATAAATACATGCAATGAAGATCAGCTATATAGAGACTTAATGACAGAAGTAGTACTACTTACAGACAGTAGCAGGTGACCGTTGTTTTATCGAGGGCCAATTGATTGAAAAACTGATAGAACTCCTCAAATGGAACATGCAACAATTCAATTCCAACGAGGTCATGCTCCGGTTTAACTCTCAAATACAAGTTATCCCTCCCCCCAGACTCTCTGCAGATTTTCAAGTACCAATCATGCAATCTTCGCATATTCGTTGATAGAGATCTTTCATTTTTGACGAGAGGCTTTTTGTACTCGTATCTTTCTATCTGCACGTCCAAGAAATCATAGTGTACATCGTCGGACACGTAATCTGCAAGATTGGTATAACCGGGCACCATCCTCGGATCATTAGCGACCATGTCGCTAGACACCTTGAGCGGGGGGCACGATTGGTCCGCTTGTTCGCCGAGCTGGGCAATTTGTTTCCCAGCTCGTCCTTCTGCTAACCTCTGATCACTTTTAGTACTTCCCGACCGCTTCGCTGCTTGATATGACTTTTGAATCATGCGGTCATAGTTGTCCTGCGGCTTACTTTTCGCTGGTTGCTTCAGGGCAGCAAGAGTGCGCTTTGCTTTCACCGCATCTATCTTCTCCTCCGGAGGTGGATGTCTCTGTGCTTTCAACCCTTCAAAAAAGTCCTTCACTTCGCCTTGAGCGATCTTCGTGTTTTCCTCGTCGGACCTCTTGTACGGTAACTTCTCTAGAGGCATGAGAGAAGGACCGAATCTGCATCGCCTCCCGCCTCTGGTTGTACTGCTAGACGTCGCCGGACCAGACGAAGCGGCTGTCTTTTTTCCTTGCTTACGCGCCGGAGCAGGAGCAGCCGGAGCGGCGGCAGGTCTCTTCCGCCCTTGCTGACTAGGCGGAGAAGGAGGAGCAGGCTGGCTGCTCGGGCGCGCCGGCGGCGAAGGAGGCGGAGTGCCGCCACGCGCCGGAGAAGGAGCCGGAGTGCCCTGATGGTCACTCGCCGGAGGAGGAGGCGGTGGAGGAGGCGGAGTGCCCTGACTCGCCGGAGAAGGAGGAGGAGGCGGAGGCGTCCAGTTGAGAATGTTGATGAGGTCCTTCCGCCATAGGCATGGAGTCTTCAGTGAAGAACCCAGCCGAGTCTCCCCTTCACCGATAGGGTGGTCAAGCTGGAGCTCCTCAAATCCCTCCGTTATTTCGTCGACAATCACCCTAGCATATCCTTCTGGAATCGGCCGGCAGTGAAAAGTGTCGCCGGGTCCAGAAGGATAAACATAGCCAGGAGCCGCCTTGACCTTCAGATTCATCCACTGCACCATAAGGTGGCAATTTTGTGCCTGCGTGATAGCATCCACGGGATTCCTGGCAGTAGCCGTCAAGACAGGCTCTGGCTGAAGCAGCTTGGTGGAAGCCAGGCTCCTTCTCCGCTGAGATGGCGGGGTAGCTTCGGGGGAAGCTTCGGCAATTCTTTTGTCCCGATTTGCTTCCCGTTCCTCTATCGCTTGTATTCTGGCCCGCAGCGCCTGGATTTCGGTCAGCTCCATTTTCTTCCTCCTGTCGTGGCATTTGTAGCCTCCTGCGTCCGGAAACCCAGCACGCCACGGAAGGGAGCCTGGCGTGCCTCGTGTCCGTCCAGGGTGCTCAGGATTCCCGAGGGCCATTGTCAGCTCGTCGTTCTCTCTGTCGGGGAAGAACGTCCCTTCATGCGCTGCTTTGATATACTGCCGCATCTTCCTGAGTGGTGTTTCCAATTGCTTGTCCGTCCAAATGCACCACCCTGTTACAGGGTCCAAGGTTCCGCCAGCCCCGAAGAACCAAGTCCGGCAACGGTCTGGCCAGTGCATTGTCTCTGGTTCGATCCCTTTCTGAAGCAGATCATTCTCAGCCTTGGCCCACTTAGGCCGGGCTACGAGGTAGCCGCCCGACCCCGTGCGATGGTGATGCTTCTTCTTCGCAGCATTTATCCGGTTTGTCTCCGACATCTTCTGACTCTTTTCCGACTTCTTATGGGCCACAAATGCGGGCCAGTCATCTTTGATCTTCTCATATATGCCCACGAATTCTGGAGTCTTTTTATCTTTGACAAACGTATTCAATTTTTTCTTCCATGCCCTGAATTGGTCTGCCATTTTCGAAAGTGCAGCAGACTTGATTAACTCTTCTTTAACTGGGTTCGCCGGATCAACCTCTCGCGGTAGGACAAAATTTGACTTCAGCTCAGTCCAAAGATCTTCTTTCTGCATATCAGTGACATAAGTCACCTGAGCGTCGTTTGCAGCCAGCTTTAACCATTGATGGATGCTGATCGGGATCTTGTCCCTAACCAGAACCCCGCACTGATTAACAAATGCGTTCTTTGTCCGGATGGGTGCAATCGGCTCGCCGGAGCGCGAGATTTCTGAGATCTCAAACTTTTCATCCGGCCTCAACTTTTTCTTCGCTCCTCGTCTCTTTACCGAAGATTTGCTCGATCCGGAGGGCTAGAAAAAGGAACAAAGACGAGAGTTAATGAATGAATCAATTAACTAGTCAGCACATGCTTAACTAACATATATACCTCCTGGCCGGACTCGGTTCGGTCACCGGAGCCAGCATCACGGTCTCCTTCTTGCACCGACATTGGGTCACCGGAGCCGTCCTCACGGTCTACTTCTTCCATGTGCATTGGGTCACCGGATCCATCAATATCATAGCCTAGATCTTCCAGCTGCAGCTCTTTTTCGACCTGGTCATCGGTGTCGTTGAGAAACGACAAGACGGCATTTTGTCCGTCTGCGATTAGGTCCATCAACATCGCTTCTTGTGCTAGGTCTCGGGTGTTGTGGTCCATTGTTTCTACAAATATTTACAACATGCCAATTATTATTCAAACATGACAGATGGATATATTAATGGAGTTCTGGCAAATGATGAAGTCATGGAATTCTTCAATACTTTGACACTAGCTAGGCAACCTCTCGACCCCCCCGACTTCTCGGCGATCCACAACCCTAGACCCCCTCATGTCACATTTTGTCTAGTGTCAAAGGATTCAACAAAACCAATACTTCATCATTAGGCGAAAGTAACAGTAGCATGATGGTACGAAGCTCTCCAAAGTTGTTTTGGAACGGAGTCCCAGATAAGATAATTCGTAACAAAAGACGGATTATCCTATCAGGGACTTCGTTCCAGAACAACTTTGCATAACTTCGTACCAAAATGCCCCGGTTACTTCTGGCAAATGATGAAGTCATGGATTTCTTCAATACTTTGACACTAGCTAGCTAGGCAACCTCTCTCGACCCCTCGACCCTCGACTGCTCGGCGATCCACAACCCTAGACCCCCTCATGTCACATTTTGTCTAGTGTCAAATGATTCAACAAAACCAATACTTCATCATTAGGCGAAAGTAACAGTAGCATGATGGTACGAAGCTCTCCAAAGTGGTTTTGGAACGGAGTCCCAGATAAGATAATTCGTAACAAAAGACGGATTATCCTATCAGGGACTTCGTTCCAGAACAACTTTGCATAACTTCGTACCAACATGCCCCGGTTACTTCTGGCAAATGATGAAGTCATGGAATTCTTCAATACTTTGACACTAGCTAGGCAACCTCTCTCGACCCCTCGACCCCCGACTGCTCGGCGATCCACAACCCTAGACCCCGATCATGTCACATTTTGTCTAGTGTCAAAGGATTCAACAAAACCAATACTTCATCATTAGGCGAAAGTAACAGTAGCATGATGGTACGAAGCTCTCCAAAGTTATTTTGGAACGGAGTCCCAGATAGGATAATTCGTAACAAAAGACGGATTATCCTATCAGGAGCTCCGTTCCAGAATAACTTTGCATAACTTTGTACCAAAATGCCCCAGTTACTTCTGGCAAATGATGAAGTCATGGAATTCTTCAATACTTTGACCCCGGACTGCTCGGCGATCCACAACCCTAGACCCCCGACTGCTAGGCAACCTCTCAATCCCTCGACCTTCGGCCTCTCGACCCCTCGACGACCCTCGGCCCCTCGGCGATCTCTCGACCCTTAACGACCCTCGGTCCCTCGACGACCCTCGACCCCCCCCCCCTAATGTCGAAGTTATCGGGGAGGGTGTATATCGACATAGACATATCCGATAAAAAAAAGAGGAAGAAGAAGAAAAAAGGAACCGCTAGAGGAGAAGATCGAAGAAAAAAAGAAAAAAAAAAGGAGAAGAAGAAAGGAATAGAGGAGAAGAAGAGAAAATTTCTCTTCTTCTCCTCTATTCCTTTCTTCTTCTCCTCTTTTTTTCTTTTTTTTTCTTCTTCTTATTTATTTCTCCTC
>LR738711.1:9643453-9682935 GCA_902687465.1 Secale cereale
ATTAGTCCCGGTTTCAGCCACCAACCGGGACTAATGCCACCCTTTAGTCCCGGTTTCAGCCACCAACCGGGACCAAAGGCCGTGTGCTGGCGCGGGTGCGGTGGGATGTTTAGTCCCACCTCGCTAGCTGAGGGAGCTCGAGAGTGGTTTATAAGGGCTGCTGCTCCCACCCTCTCGAGCTCCTCTCAAATGCAGGCTTCTGGGCCTAACTCTGCGCGCTGCCCTGTGAGCTTGCTGGGCCTTATAGTACAGGTGGATCCTGTGCTATAGGCCTTGCAGGCTCACTGGGGAGCGCCCAATTTTTTTTTGTTTTTTGCTTTATTTATTTCTAAGTTGTTTTTTGCTGTATTTAGAGTTTCTTTGTGAATATTATTGCTTTAGGTAAAACCAATTACAAACTTTCTGTTAGTGCAAGTAGTATTCAAATTTGAATAGTTTAAATTTGAAATTATTTATTTTCTTTGTTGCTTTATTTATTTTATTTTGTTTCTACTTACAACAAAATACTTATTGTTGCTATTTTTTTTTCAAGTTTTTTGTTTTGTTTTCTGCATTATTTATTTTCTTTTGTTATTTGCTTTATTTTTTTAATTCTTTCTGGTAAAACCAATTACAAACTTTCTCTGTTAGTGCAAGTAGTATTGAAATTTAGTACAAACGGTTGTTACAAAGTTGGCATGGTATCATCATAATAGTTGCGGAAAAAAGTCTTCACTTTTTCTTCGCTTGTGTCATTTGCTTATTGCGCCGTAACCATGGATAATCTTCATCGTTTATCAGGATGCTTGGGTCAGTCTTGACTTTGAAGGGAGGAATTTCATGAAACTTTTCATAATCTTCAGACATGTCTGTCTTGCCCTCCACTCCCAGGATGTCCCTTTTTCCTGAAAGAACTATGTGGCGCTTTGGCTCATCGTATGATGTATTCGTTTCCTTATCTTTTTTTTTCTCGGTCTGGTAGACATGTCCTTCACATAGATAACCTGTGCCACATCATTGGCTAGGATGAACGGTTCGTCAGTGTATCCAAGATTTTTCAGATCCACTGTTGTCATTCCGTACTGTGGGTCTACCTGTACCCCGCCTCCTGACAGATTGACCCATTTGCACTTAAACAAAGGGACCTTAAAATCATGTCCGTAGTCAAGTTCCCATATGTCCACTATGTAACCATAATATGTGTCCTTTCCCCTCTCGGTTGTTGCATCAAAGCGGACACCGCTGTTTTGGTTGGTGCTCTTTTGATCTTGGACAATCGCGGTTAATGTATTCCCATTTATCTCGTATCCTTTGTAAATCAATACAGTCGAAGATTGTCCCCTGGACAACAAGTACAACTCATCACAAACAGTGTTGTCACCTCTGAGACGTGTTTCCAACCAACTGCTGAAAGTCCTGATGTGTTCACGTGTAATCCAGTCGTCGCACTGCTCCGGGTGTTTGGAGCGCAGACTGTTCTTGTGTTCATCGACATACGGGGTCACCAATGTAGAGTTCTGTAGAACTGTGTAGTGTGCTTGAGACCAAGAATATCCGTCCCTGCATATTATTGAGTCCCTTCCAAGCGTGCCTTTTCCAGTCAGTCTCCCCTCGTACCGCGATTTAGGGAGACCTATCTTATTAAGGCCAGGAATGAAGTCAACACAAAACCCGATGACATCCTCTGTTTGATGGCCCATGGAGATGCTTCCTTCTGGCCTGGCGTGGTTACGGACATATTTCTTTAGGACTCCCATGAACCTCTCAAAGGGGAACATATTGTGCAGAAATACGGGCCCGAGAATGACAATCTCGTCGACTAGATGAACTAGGACGTGTGTCATGATATTGAAGAAGGATGGTGGGAACACAAGCTCGAAACTGACAAGACATTGCGCCACATCACTCCTTAGCCTTGGTACGATTTCTGGATCGATCACCTTCTGAGAGATTGCATTGAGGAATGCACATAGCTTCACAATGGCTAATCGGACGTTTTCCGGTAGAAGCCCCCTCAATGCAACCGGAAGCAGTTGCGTCATAATCACATGGCAGTCATGAGACTTTAGGTTCTGGAACTTTTTCTCTTCCATATTTATTATTCCCTTTATATTCGACGAGAAGCCAGTCGGGACCTTCATACTAAGCAGGCATTCAAAGAAGATTTCTTTCTCTTCTTTCGTAAGAGCATAGCTGGCAGGACCTTCATACTGCTTCGGAGGGATGCCATCTTTTTCGTGCAAACGTTGCAGGTCCTCCCGTGCCTCAGCTGTATCTTTTGTCTTTCCATACACGCCGAAGAAGGCTAGCAGGTTCACGCAAAGGTTCTTCGTCACGTGCATCACGTCGATTGAAGAGCGGACCTCTAGGTCTTTCTAGTAGGGTAGGTCCCAAAATATAGATTTCTTCTTCCACATGGGTGCGTGTCCCTCAGCGTCATTTGGAACAGCTAGTGCGCCGGGGCCCTTTCCAAA
Organism: Secale cereale; assembly: GCA_902687465.1. NCBI lineage: Eukaryota > Viridiplantae > Streptophyta > Magnoliopsida > Poales > Poaceae > Secale > Secale cereale. The sequence goes on from LR738711.1 coordinate 9,645,907, forward strand.
GATTACGTGTAAATCATTGACCATAGCAAGTACGTGATCACCGGTACGCATGGCGGGCTTCTTCCGGTGATCTGCCTCGCCTTTGAAATGCTTGCCTTTCTTTCGACATTAATGGTTGGTCGGAAGAAATCGACGATGGCCCAGGTACACATTCTTCCTGCACTTGTCCAGGTATATACTTTTAGTGTCATCTAAACAGTGCGTGCATGTGTGGTATCCTTTGTTTGTCTGTCCTGAAAGGTTACTGAGAGCGGGCCAATCGTTGATGGTCACGAACAGCAATGCCTTTAGGTCAAATTCCTCCTGTTTGTGCTCATCCCACGCACGTACACCGTTTCCATTCCACAGCTGTAAAAGTTCTTCAACTAATGTCCTTAGGTACACATCAATGTCGTTGCCGGGTTGCTTAGGGCCTTGGATGAGAACTGGCATCATAATGAACTTCCGCTTCATGCACATCCAAGGAGGAAGGTTATACATACATAGAGTCATGGGCCAGGTGCTGTGATTGCTGCTCTGCTCCCCGAAAGGATTAATGCCATCCGCGCTTAAAGCAAACCATACGTTCCTTGGGTCCTTTGCAAACTCCTCCCAGTACTTTCTCTCGATTTTTCTCCACTGCGACCCGTCAGCGGGTGCTCTCAACTTCCCGTCTTTCTTACGGTCCTCACTGTGCCATCGCATCAACTTGGCATGCTCTCTGTTTCTAAACAAACGTTTCAACCGTGGTATTATAGGAGCATACCACATCACCTTCGCAGGAACCCTCTTCCTGGCGGGCTCGCCATCAACATCACCAGGGTCATCTCGTCTGATCTTATACCGCAATGCACCGCATACCGGGCATGCGTTCAGATCCTTGTATGCACCGCGGTAGAGGATGCAGTCATTAGGGCATGCATGTATCTTCTGCACCTCCAATCCTAGAGGGCATACGACCTTCTTTGCTGCGTATGTACTGTCGGGCAATTCGTTATCCTTCGGAAGCTTCTTCTTCAATATTTTCAGTAGCTTCTCAAATTCTTTGTCAGCCACAGCATTCTCTGCCTTCCACTGCAGCAATTCCAGTACGGTACCGAGCTTTGTGTTGCCATCTTCGCAATTGGGGTACAACCCTTTTTTGTGATTGTTAGATTATTTCTTGACAAGCAAGTTACCCTAGTCTAGTCGGTTTAGGACTCCTAATCTAGCCGGCTCTCCTTGTAATATATATACCTATGTGGTGCGGCTGAATCAATTGAGCAATCCTATTATCAAAGTTAACATGGTATCAGACGACTTCCGATCCTAGGGCATGGCTGTACCTCCCCCGCCGCCGCCGCCGCCGCCGCGCGGCTACTTTGAGTGGCGCGCCGCCATGGCCGCCTCCACCGCCGCTGCCCCACCAGTCACGGCCGCCGCCTCACCTGCCACGGCCGCCACCTCCTTCTCCTCTACCACAAATCCCCTAAACCCAACTTCAATTTCCTTTGCCGATACAATTTCAGATGTTACATCTCTTATTCCAATTACCCTAGATTTAGCAGCCCACAACTACTACCATTGGTGCCATCTGTTTGACATCCACCTTGGTCGCTGCAACCTGCGTGCTCATATCGCCGCCGACTCCGTCCCGCAACTTGATGATCCTCGCTGGGTCAAAGATGACCTCTCCATCATCCAATGGATCTACACTCGTGTGTCTACCGAGATTTTCAACCTGGTCTTTAGGGAAGCCTCCACCGCAGCCAATCTATGGGCTGCCCTTCGCCGGCTCTTTCAGGACAATGCAGATGCTCGAATCAACACCCTCAACACAGAGATCCGCAACACGGTTCAGGGAGCTTCTTCCCTCAGTACTTACTGTCAGCGACTTCAGACCATGGCAGACGAGCTTCATGAGCTCGGTGATCCCATTGGAGACCGCCAGCTCATCAACATACTCCTTCAAGGGCTGGGCGATGAGTTCCGCACCCAGGCCGCCTTCATCCCTCTTATGCGGCCCTATCCCACCTTCGCCGAGGTGCGCTCCTTGCTCCAATCTGCTGCTGACGCGCTCGCCCGCAAAGAGGCCAGGCCTCACGTCTTCACAGCATCACCGCGGCCGCCTACTCCTTCTGCCGCGGCAGGGCAAACGGCCCAATTCTCTGCCGCGGCAGCGCCTCCTACAGCAGCAGCTTCGGCACCGCCGCCATCGCCTGTGTACCCGCCTCCTGGATGGCGTCCGAGCCCAAATTACCGTGGCAAGAACCCGATGTATTTTCCTCCACGGCCTAGTCCGCCGTCACGGCCTGCAGCCCCGCCTCCGCCACCTCCTAGTGCCCCGACATCGACACCGGCCGCTTCCGCTTGGCGTTCTCCTCATGATCCATGCACGGGTCTTGTTCAGGCTTGGTCGATGCCCTGGACTACGCCTTCACCTGTCGGCGCTCCTCCTGCCTACTCCGGTTCGTGGCAACCGGGGATGCCTCCTCACACCGGCACTCCAGGATTTCTTGGCGTTCGTCCACCCGCTCAGGCGTACTATGCTGCTCCAAGCCCGGCTCCCTATGCTGCCGCCCCGTTCCAATACGGTGCCCCGATGCTGCCACCACTTCACCATGCTGATCCAGGGGTCTACTACCCGTCGATGCCGCAACTCTCGTATGCGGCAACACCAGCTGCTCCAGCTCCTGCACCATCACCAGCGCCGTCACCTGCCACTGCTCCGAGTTGGGATCAAGCTGCGTTTCTTCAGGCCATGAATAACTTTGCTGCACAAGGTAACACAGGTACTACTTGGATCTTTGATTCTGGTGCATCTAGTCACATGTCTTCATCCAATAATATGCTGACAAATTGCACTCCATCTTATTTCTCTTCCATTACGTTAGGTGATGGTTCCTCCACTCCTATTTCCTGTGTTGGTCACACTCAACTTTCATCCACCACAAAACCACTTCTTCTTCGTGATGTTTTAGTTGCACCTGCTCTAATCAAAAATTTAATTTCCGTTCGTCGTTTCACCACTGACAATCGTGTTTCCGTCGGGTTTGACCCTTTTGGCCTATCTGTGAAGGACCTCACCACCAAGACGGAGATCACACGCTTCGATAGCTCTGGAGACCTCTACTCCATCCACGGTGTCCCCGCTGCTTCGCCTCCATCTTCCATGCTCGCCACGGTGGACCTCTGGCATCACCGTTTAGGACATCCCAATAGTGCTACTTTTTCCTCGCTGCTTAGTGATTTTTCCATCCCATGTAATAAAAATTCTCATAATCCCTCGCTTTGTGAGTCCTGTCAACTGGGAAAACATGTTAGATTACCCTTTAGTTCGTCAACATCCTTCAGTACGTTTCCTTTTGAACTACTACATTGTGATTTATGGACCTCTCCAATCTCAAGTATTTCTGGTTTTAAATATTATCTCGTTATATTGGATGATTTTACACACTTTATATGGACCTTTCCACTAAGAAATAAATCTGATGTGCACACAATTTTTATTAACTTTCAGCGATATGTTTCAACACACTTCTTTCTTCCCATCCGTTTTATACAATGTGACAATGGTAGAGAATTTAACAATCTTGCAAATCGCAACTTCTTTCTCCAACATGGCATTCTTCTCCGTTTTTCTTGTCCTTACACATCACCCCAAAACGGGAAAGCTGAACGCTCTCTCCGCACAATTAATGACATTATTCGTACTCTGCTTATTCAGTCATCTATGCCTTCCAAATTTTGGGCCGAAGCTCTTCGAACTGCCACATACCTACTGAACATTCGTCCTTCTAGTGTGAATCCCAAAACAACACCCTTTTATTCCCTCTTCCTCTCTCATCCCAATTATTCCGAGCTCAAAGTCTTTGGTTGTCTTTGTTTTCCTAATGTTTATGCTACCACCACTAATAAACTTTCTCCACGCTCCATCCCATGTGTTTTCTTAGGCTACTCCGATGAACATAAAGGATATAGGTGTCTAGACATCATCTCCGGTCATGTGCACATTTCTCGTCATGTCACTTTCGATGAATCAGTTTTCCCTTTCTATACCCGCCCTCCTCTTACCAGCAATTCTGACCCAGCAACATCACCGTCTTCCTCCAAAAATAAATTTCCGTTTTTCTCTCCCACAACCCCCCGATCTTCTCCCACGCCACCCGATCCTCCTGCCGCGGCAGCCCAAACCCCTCTTTTCCCTGCCGCGGCAGCACCCTCTTCTCCTGCCGTCACTACACCGCTCTCTGCCGCGGCAGCACAAACGCCCGAAAACTCTGCCGCGGCAGACATAGCACCGCACACGCCCGTGTCCGTCTCTTCCGCTGCGCCGGACACTCCTAGCTCATCCTCCCCCTTAGCTCCCCCACCACATGCCGTTCTTGTCTCTCCACCCATTAATGATCACACCATGCGCACGCGAGCCAAATCAGGATTTTCTTTACCGATTCGCAAACTTAACCTACATGCCACTCCTACTATATCTCCTCCTCCTAAATCCTACAAATCTGCTCTCCTCGACCCCAATTGGGCTGCTGCTATGCGCGATGAGTACCATGCTCTTCTCTCTAATAACACATGGCTTCTCGTCCCTCGTCCTCCCAATGCTAATGTTGTTTCTGGTAAATGGGTTTTTCGACAAAAATTTCACTCTCACGGTAGTCTCTCTAGGTACAAAGCTCGTTGGGTTTGTCGTGGTTTCTCTCAACAACACGGTATAGACTATGATGAAACTTTTTCTCCCGTTGTTAAACCTAGTACCATTCGTACGATTCTTAGTATTGCCGTATCCTCTAACTGGCCGATTCATCAACTTGACGTAAAAAATGCTTTTCTTCACGGATCACTTAATGAAACTGTATATTGCCAACAACCTTTAGGATTTGAAGATGTTAACTCTCCTAATTATGTCTGTCTTCTTACAAAATCTCTTTATGGTCTAAAACAAGCTCCTCGTGCGTGGTTTCACCGTTTCTCTACTTTTGTCCAAACCATTGGTTTTTCTCCTTCTCGTTCTGACTATTCTCTCTTTGTCTATCATTCTGATACTCAGATTGCATACCTTCTTCTTTATGTTGATGACATTGTTCTCACAGCTTCCTCCACTGACTTCCTTCACCACATTATCTCTCTTCTCCAACACGAATTTTCTATGACTGATCTTGGTTCTCTTCATCATTTCCTGGGTATTGTCGTTGCTCGCGATCATCACGGCCTCTTTCTCTCTCAGCGACAGTATTCTATTGATCTCTTGAATAAAGCTGGTATGTTAGATTGTCAACCATCCCGCACTCCTGTAGATACAAACTCTAAACTCTCTTCTGACGGTGAACCCTTTTCCGATCCCACTCTTTATCGTAGTATAACCGGTGCACTTCAATATCTTACTCTTACACGTCTTGATCTCTCTTACGCTGTTCAACAAGCTTGTCTTTTTATGCATGATCCTCGTGTTCCCCACTATAATCATGTCAAGCGCATTCTTAGATATGTCAAAGGCACTCTTGATCACGGTCTCCACATTAATTCCTCCACACCTGCATCATTGACAGCTTATTCGGATGCTGACTGGGCTGGATGTCTAGATACTCGTAGATCCACTTCAGGATACTGTGTTTATCATGGTAACAATCTTATTTCATGGTCTTCGAAGCGCCAGCTTACGGTCTCACGCTCGTCTGCTGAGGCAGAGTACCGGGCTGTTGCTCATGCGGTTGCTGAAACAGTCTGGTTGCGTCAATTACTTGAGGAGCTTCATCGACCGGTTACCCAAGCAACAGTGGTTTATTGTGACAATATTTCTGCAGTTTACATGTCAGGCAATCCAGTGCAGCATCGACGCACCAAGCACATTGAGATAGATATTCATTTTGTTCGGGAGAAGGTTGCTTTGGGCCAAGTACGAGTTCTTCATGTTCCTACCACGGCACAGTTCGCCGACATTTTCACTAAGGGGCTTGCAACTACACCGTTCTCCGATATACGTTCCAGTCTCAATGTCGTCGAGCCTCCCGTTGTGACTGCGGGGGAATGTTAGATTATTTCTTGACAAGCAAGTTACCCTAGTCTAGTCGGTTTAGGAATCCTAATCTAGCCGGCTCTCCTTGTAATATATATACCTATGTGGTGCAGCTGAATCAATTGAGCAATCCTATTATCAAAGTTTACAGTGATCCTCTAACATGCGATCGAACTTCAGCTTCTCCTTTTGACTTTCGCATTGTGTCCTTGCATCGACAATGACCCGGCGAAGATCATCATTTGGTTCCTCTTGATCTTCAGCAGCTTCACCCGTTGCAGCATCATTGGGCACATCGTCTGGTTCCTCTTGATCTTCACCAGCTCCCCCCATTGCAGCATCACCGTATTCAGGGGGCACATAGTTGTCATCGTACTCTTCTTCTTCGCCGTCTTCCATCATAACCCCTATTTCTCCGTGCCTCGTCCAAACATTATAGTGTGGCATGAAACCCTTGTAAAGCAGGTGGGAGTGAAGGATTTTCCGGTTAGAGTAAGACATCGTATTCACACATTTAGTGCATGGACAACACATAAAACCATTCTGCTTGTTTGCCTCAGCCGCATTTAGAAACTCACGCACGCCCTTAATGTACTCGGAGGTGTGTCTGTCACCGTACATCCATTGCCGGTTCATCTGCGTGCATTTATATATAATTAAGTGTGTCAAAAACCATTACAGAACATCATAAATAGATAATTAAGTGACCAAATGGATAAAAGTTCATCATCACATTAAAACCAAAGTACATACATATATAGTTCTCATCAAACAACATATAGCTCTCCATACACATCGAAACTATGTAAAACATTTCAACGCGAAAACAAATGCTATCATAATCGCAACCAAGGTAACAATTGATCCAACGGCATAATGATACCAAGCCTCGGTATGAATGGCATATTTTCTAATCTTTTTAATGTTCAACCGCATTGCATTCATCTTGATCTTGTGATCATCGACGACATCCGCAACATGCAACTCCAATATCATCTTCTCGTCCACAATTTTTTTTATTTTTTCCTTCAAGAATTTGTTTTCTTCTTCAACTAAATTTAACCTCACGACAATAGGGTCCATCTTGATCTTGTGATCATCGATAACTTCCGCAACATGCAACTCCAATTCCATCTTCTCCTCCTCCATTTTTTCCAATTTTTTCTTTAACGAAATGTTTTCCTCTTCAACTAAATTTAACCTCTCCACAAGAGGGTCGGTTGGAATTTCCGGTTCAACTACCTCCTAGACATAATAAAACATCTATGCATGTCAGGTTGGTCGGCATAACTATCATAAACACTAAAACAAATAGTTATAAATTAAAGATAATATACCACATCCGAATCGTAGACCGGACGAGGGCCCACGTGGGCGGATATCAAAACCATCGCACTATATAATAACAAGCAATAATAAACGTAAGAAAATTAGACAAATATCTATCTAAAGCAATAATAAAAGTAAGAAAAGCATGGACATAACAAGAGGCTCACCACGGTGGTGCCGGTGACGAGATCGGCGGGGGCGATCGACGGCGGCGAAGACGGGGACGGGACGTGACGGACCGCTAAACCTAGACAAATCTCGCCGAAAATAGAGCTTCGAGAGGAGAAAAGCTTAACTAGTGTGGCTCGGGCATTCCACCGAACACGTTGTGTGCATAGGAGGTGAGCTAGAGCACCACTAACCCCTCTCCCCCTCGGCCAGAAAGAAAAACAGAGCAGTGAGCTCTGCTCTTGAGTGAGGGGGTATATATAGGCAACTCACTGGTCCCGGTTGGTGCTACAAACCGGGACTAAAGGGGTGCCTTTGGTCCCGGTTCATAACACCAACCGGGACCAATAGTGGTGGGCCAGGAGCAAGAGCCATTGGTCCCGGTTTTTAGCTTCAACCGGGACCAATAGGTCCAGACGAACCAGGACCAATGGCCCACGTGGCCCGGCCGGCCCCCTGGGCTCACGAACCGGGTCCAGTACCCCCATTGGACCCGGTTCTAGATTGAACCGGGGCTAATGGGCTGGACCAATGCCCTGTTTTCTACTAGTGGTCGACCCACATAGGTTCTTTCTCACCGGTTTTGTGGGCCAGTTTCTCTATCTAGTTTTGCAGGAGTTTTGTCGGTTTTGTTTTTGTTCTTTTGTATTTCTTTATTTTTTCTTTCTCTTATTTATTTTCCATTTTTCTTGTTTTCATTTATAAAACACATGATTTTTTTCTATTTTTTTGAAGCTTTTAAAAATCAGAAAAATATTTTTAATATTGTGAACTTTTCTAAATATGGTTTTCAAACCCCTTTATATTTACTCAATTTTTTTATTTTTTAAATTAATGAACATTTTTGCACATCCAAAAGCATTTTAAAAATTTGTGAAAATTTTAAAATGTGTGAAATTTTAAAATCTGTGAACCCTTTCTAATTCGTTAATATTTTTTGAAAACCACAAATATTTTTAAAATTTGAGAATTTTTATTCAAAGTTATATAGTTTTCTAATTTACGATATGTTTCCAAATTCGTGAATATTTTTGGAGTCCAGGTTTTTTCTTTGAAATTCATTAAATTTCTAGAATTTACCCCTTTTCTAACCGTGAATATTTCAAATCTATGAACTTCTTTGATTCACTAATACTTTATCAAGTTGATGAACATTTTTTCTATTTCACGAGTCTTAGGAAAATAAAACAAAGCAGAGAATTTTTCCGAGAGACAAGACAAGCAGCAACAACAAAATAATGAGAAAACAAACAGCAAGCTAGGGGGTGTGGTTGGTCGATCGAACGGACCAGCGAGTGTGGGGGTTTGCAGTCGAACTAGGCCCATGTGTGAACCCTTGTGCACTTTACCAGAAATATGGCGCTTAAGGCGCTGCAAAGGAGGTCATCATGACCCGAAGCCAGGCCGCGGCCGCCGCCACACAGCAGCGGGCCCGCCTGCTGCTTCCTTCCTTCCACTCCCCTTCATCGCTCCCCGCGTGAGCAACCGAGGGGCCCCAATCTTAGCCACCGGTCACCCCCCTCCCATCCATCCACTCCGCCGTGGCTGATGGCGGGGGCGGAGGAGCCTCTCCTTCTCGCGCGCAAGGGTGACACGGGGCACCCGAGCGAGCGGTAGTACGCCCATGGATCCGAGCCTCCGCGGCGACGGAAGAGCTATGGCACCTGGCCGCGGCGCTACGGCACCTTGGATCGGCGGCGACGTGGAGGACTTTGGTGGACTAGCCGGTTGCGGGCGTGGTTGGCCCTCCGGTCAGATCAGATCTGTCAAGAGTAGCGTGCTCGCTCCACGACGGCGGAGATCGGTGGTGGTCCTTGCACACGATGCGGGATGGAGGTTCAGCGAGCGGATCTGTCTAAAAACCTCGTTCTAAGCTCATTGCCAAGACAGACGATGGCCGCACTCATTTGTATCGTTACCTTCTGGAAGGCGTCGACGTGGAAAAGCTCCAGAACTCTATCCGCTTCCTCCAGGGGAAACCCTAGATAAGTAGATTGGATGACGCCGACGATATGGCGCTGTTTCCCCCTTGAGGCTTGAGGGACCAGTGGATGGCTTCTTTGGTGGAGTGATATGTCTCTAACGTATCTATAATTTTTTATTGTTCCATGCTATTATATTATCTATCTTGCATGTTTTATATGCATTATTATGATATTTAATATTATTTTTTGGGACTAACCTATTAACCTAGTGCCCAGTGCCAGTTGTTGTTTTTTCCTTGTTTTTGTCTTTTACAGAAAATCAATACCAAACCGAGTCAAATCGAACGAAACTTTTTGACGATTTTTCTTGAAGAACAAGATACCCACGAAGCCTCGGGAGGAGGCCATAAGAGCCATGAGGTGGCCACAAGCTTGAAGGGTGCGCCTAGGAGGGGGGAGGGCACTACCAGGGCTTGTGGGCCCCCCTCGTCTCACTTCCAACTCTAATCTCAACTCTATAAATTCCCAAATATTCTCCGTATACCAGAGGGCACATCAAAAATACGTTTCCGTCGCCGCAAGTTCCAGAGCCACGAGATCCCATCTGGAGACCTTTTCCGTTAATCTGCCGGAGGGGGGTTCGATCACGGAGAGCTTCTACATCAATCTTACTGCCCTACCGATGATGTGTGAGTAGTTTACCACAGACCTACGTGTCCATACGTAGTAGCTAGATGACTTCTTCTCTCTCTCTTTGATCTTCAATAAAATGTTCTCCTCAATGTTCTTGGAGTTCTATTCAATGTAATCTTATTTTGCGGTGTGTTTGTTGACATCCGATGAACTGTGAGTTTATGATTAGATTGAATATTATTTGAGTGTTATCTGAACTCTTATGCATGACTAAGATAGCTTTGTATTTCTCTCGGAACTATTGATTTAGTTCGGCCAACTAGATTGATTTTTTCTTGTAATGGCAGATGTGCTTTGTGTTGGGTTCAATCTTGCGGTGCTCAATCCCAGTGATAGAAGGGGACATGACACGTATAACATTGTTGCCAATAAGGATAAAAAGATGTTTTTTTACCATATTGATTGGATCTATCCCTCTACATCATGTCATCTTGCTAAAGGCATTACTCTATTTTTGTTAACTTAATACACTAGGTGCATGCTGCATAGCGGTCGATGTGTGGTGTAATAGTAGTAGATGCAGACATGAGTCGGTTTACTTGTCACGAATGCGATGCCTATATTCATGATCATTGCCTTAGATATCATCATGATTATTCGCTTTTCTATCTTGCTCAACAGAAATTTGTTCACCCACCATATGCGTTCTTTCAAGAGAGAAGCCTCTAGAGAAAACTATGCCCCCCGGGTTTACCTTTATCATATTATTTTCGGACCTATAAAACTAAAAACCGAAAAATACCTTGCTGCAATGTATTTACTTTTATTTATTTTTGCACTTTATTTGTCTTTTATACCTATCTCTATCAGGTATCATCTTTGCAAGTGACCGTGAAGTGATTGACAACCCCTTTATCGCGTTGGGTGCAAGTATTTGTTAGTTTGTGCATGTGCTATCGTTGGAGACATGCGTGTACCTCTTATGGATTGATACCTTGATTCTTAACTAAGGGAAATACTTATCTCTACTTTGCTATATCACCTTTTCCTCCTCAAGGGAAAAATCAACGCAAGCTCAAGAAGTAGCATGGAGGGATGCTTCATCTTTCACATTGATGGCGGCGGATCTCGGTGGCGTGGCGCAGTGGAGATTCGGTGTGCGATGCGCCAATATGGACTTGCGTAGGAGGAGGACGTTGTCTGGCGTCATGGTGCTGTCGACGGCAGAGAGGCCTGGCAAGGTCGGTGCGTTAGTTTTTGCTCGGAAGATGGATTGGTGCAAGACGGCGGCGACGACACATGAAAGTGCATCGGACAGGTTTGTATCCCAAACCCAGTATGTGCTCGGTTGAGGCTTCCGGCTTTAGATGTTAAACTTTGGCGCGATGTCTATTTGGTATTAGGCTCGTACTATCGACACCCCTTCATCAAGTGGATAGGCGTAGCGATAGTTTTTGCTAAGATGGTGGCTTCAAACTACCTGATGTACTACTTTGTAAGGTCTTTGTGAATAATTAGTAAAATGGCTGCATGCATCGTCCAAATACACAGGCCGGGGTAATCCTCCTTTTCTAAAAAAACTAATGACCCGAACACCAATGAAAAGACTTTACTTCATGAAAAAGAACTAATAAATCATAATAAAAATAGTATGATGTGTCTATTTCAAGTAATATTGGGCATTTCTTAACAAAAAAATGGCAGTCTACATTTTTTGTTCCCCCTATGTGATATCTATAAAGACCAAACCTTGGAGACCTGAGTAGCCATGGAATGAAGGCATGTTGTAAATTTTCCACTACAAACATTTGCGACGTTGATCCAACAACCAGGGTTATTGTGTTCAGGATGATTGCAAAAGGCACCTAAGTAGAATTTGGTAATTAGAGACCAGCAATAATGGTATTCTTCAATATAATCTAGAATATGCGATATTGAATATAATATTATAAAGTCTGGCTTGGAACATGTACACCTCTTGTGTGACGTTCATGCATGATGGGCCACAAATACCTAAATTTATGCCTATTCACTATCATGTTCTCCCACTGGCGACAAGAACTTAAAGTTGACCCTGTACATTCCTGCCCTCTTCACTACCGCTAAGATTACATCCAAAGTGGTTGGTGCAACATAGCAAGAGAAAATAATGAGGGATAAAGAAACATGAATCGCTCACTCCTACGGTTCCATATAAGTTCTCTCAACCCGTCAAGATTACACTCCAACAGTGGTCGATATTTATCATAACTTTCTCTACCATCTTTAGCAATTTGAATGCCAACTTGATAAGACCCTCAAGGTCTAGCACATATTATACTCGTGAGGAGATCTTAGGATATCAGGTGTGTTGTATACTCATAGGCATGTCATTGCATTAGAATCCACCAAAGTTAAGTCAATGGCACAACTTAATCACTACAAGCTGCTGCAAATCTTGGATAATATGTAGGATTGGGAGACATGGAGAATTGCAAGTTGCGGTGATCCCAATTAATATGAATATTATTGGGCCACAGGATTGGAAATGAGCCAACATGGTTCTATTAGGTTTTGCTTAAATTCACCTCATGACTTGACTCCCCGGTGTTCACCCAACCGAAGAGCTTGTTTGTCTAGTCATGATCCACAAAACTAACCTACGAGGGTAGCTTAGCTTGGACTTCCAGAGCTAGCTGCTCCTGTTCTCCTCATAAATTAAGCTCGCAAAAGGCGGGGTTGTAGCAACAAGCTGACCAAGATAGCAACCAAACATGCCCGAGATAAGGAATTGGTGCTAGGCGTAACCAAATTCTATGGATAATGTTTATTCCGATGTGTACATGCACAAGCATTACAATATTGTCTTTCCGAGAAGGGCTAGTTATGTGCAGCATCATGATTTGCATTAACCATAAGACTTTAATTAATCACTGAATTTCTCTGAGGTTGGCTTTGAAGTCGATGTATATTCATGCAATGTTGGCATCTAGTAATCGGTTTGGGATCCGTTAAATTTGTGGATTTGTGAAATTATCCGCACTCAACACTACCCTTTACTATAAGTTTCGGGTCCTCTTCCAAGGACATACTAACACTAATAACATCTCTATCATGTCTTCTAAACTTTTAACTTCTGAAACATCCCCACAAAACTTTCTTGATTCCTCAAAAACCAATTTGTGCCTCATGATATTAATATATTCCCTTTATTGAAAAAAGACGGTCTTTCTTAACCTTGCATCTTTTCAGCTGATGGTGGGGTGACCGACACTGGCAAAGACCCTGAAGGTGCTTCTAAACAGTCTTTACTCACCAAGCTATCACCCGATGTCGGTCTTCCACACATGACTCCATTTTTAAAGCATTTTGACTTAAAACTTTTTCCATGTATTATACACACCATCCCAAGCCCTATGCTAAAGTTTGACCACTATACTGGGTATAGTAAATATGATTTTTTTCCAAGGATGTTTTAGACTAAAGATATGTGTGGCGGGTAGGCGACATTGTCGGCCACCGCAAACTATTGGAAATTTAGAAAGAAAAAAATTGGTTCGGGGTTGCCGGAATATTATTATGGCGGGCATATTTTTCACGTGCCACTGGTGCAAGACAAAGCAGTGGTGGTTAATTTTCAAGTGCCCGGCACTGATGCTTTCATCCTGCGGGCCATTTGGGAAGTGTTTATGAGTGGCGGGTAGTAAGTGGGGTTAGTTTTATTGCCCGCCACTCCTATTTTTGAAAAAAATAGTGGCAGGTTCCTGACACTGCCCACCACAAATTTAAGCTCATCTATAAGTCTTTTGCTGGTAGCGAGTAGTAATCCGTTCATCATTCATTAAAACTGTTGGGTTGTTGAAAATATTGGATACAAACTCAACACTACTGTAAGTTACCGGTTGTGGTCCAAGGACATACCGATGGTACACGTGTCCACTTCATCCCTCCGCTCCTCACATGCTCTAGAGTTAGTTGCACAGTGGGTAGTTGTGACAAACCAACGAGAGTTATAATAGTTCAGAAGTTCTTTTTCTATTACAATCAAGATCACACACGTATATGAGTCAATATATATGACCTTCGCTTCTCTCATTTCTCTCCTCAGAACCGTAGCACATTACAATCAAGATCACACACGTATGTTTCTGATGGTACGCCCGCTAACTATATGTGTTGTAGATATATATAGCTGCTCCATCACACGCAGATCAGTAAAAAGAGGATGACACATGTGTCATTGGTATATGTCATATAGGCTCGGGAGGTATCAGGAATTGGAGGCTACACACTTATTCAAACAACCAATGTACCTCAGGAAAACGAAGCTGGCACACGATGGTTCAGGCAGTGCATCTCAGGAAAACGAAGCTCTCGACGCTCATTCCAGTAACCCCCCTTGAGCTTTCCTGCTTGCCAAAGCAGTGACCGTTGAACAAGATCAAAAGATCTGCTGAAAAGTTTGCACAAAAAAGCACTGATGGCATTGCTGACGCACCATGTGGCTGGAGATTTCTGTGTTTCATGCATGTGCAACTGTGTTTAAGAGGATATTCTTGCGAATTTTTCTCCCTTTTTCCCCAAGCTGGTGTCACTTAGATTGGGCTTAATTAGTTCTCATCTAGATCACATGCTTCAGATCTATGATGTTTTAGAACCGTTATACCCGTGAACTCCTATGTAATTAGATCCTATGACTCAAGTATTACTTTTTTTTATAAAAGGAGGATGACCCCCGGCCTCTGCATCTAGGAGATGCATGCGGCCACTTTATTGATTATTCTCGAGGACCTTACAAAGTATTACAACAATATACCTGAATCCGCCACCTTGGCAACATTTATCGCTACTCCTATCCATATGATGAAGGGATGCTAGCTAGGCCACTACCCAAACCACTCACCTAACCCTAACATCAAAAGCCGGAAGCCCCAGCCGAGCCGCATACCGGGTCTGGGGCACAAACCGGTCTGACGCACTCGCATGTGTCGTCGCCGCCATCTTCCATAGGTCCGTCTTCAAACCCAGATCTAGGGTTTCCCCTGGAGCATCCCGAGCCTGATGACGCAAACTGCAACGACGATGTCTCGACAAGGGAACGACATCTATGACACCGCCATCGTCCGCCATGACCGTAGTCGGCGTGATTTTCATCGGAAGTTGCTCCACCAGATGTGCGCGGCTAGCGTCGGTGGTCCCTTCAACCGGAGTAAACTCCAAATCGATGCCCTGAAGAGGGACTACGACGCAAAAGCACCGCCATCGCCTGATCCCAAGGAAATCTACGGTTTCCCCCAGAGTTGCCCGCACTGTTAAGGACCAGACAAGGGTAGAATCTCGGCGGATCCGCCCAGCTGCTGACGGGTCGCACCCGCCACCGCGCCGACGGCAATCCAGCGACCAAGGCCCACGCCTGGGTCCAGATCCGGCCGTGCCGCTGCGAACCCATCTGGTCATGCCGCCGCCGTCCCTGGCGACCGCGATGCACCAGACCGCGAAGCCGCCTACCGCAGTGGAATGGAATCGCCGCCACCTCCCGCCGTGGCATTCGGCCCAGCGCCACGCTCCGGCCTGGGGGCGCCGGCCCGCGCCAGCCCCACACAAGCGGGAGGACCACGAGTCCCCGCCGCCGCCGGCGACGGCAAGGCTTCGCCTGGCCGTGCCCTTGGGCGGCGGTGAGGGAGGAGGAGGAGAGGTGCAGTCCGGCCGATGGGATCTGGGAGCCTTGCGGCCGCCAAGCGGGGGGCAATGCGGATCGTTTATTGGACTCAATTATTACTGGAGCACATGTTTCACCCTACTGAACCAAACTGGGTACAGGATTGAATATGTCACATAATTGATGGTGTTTTGACGCGACCTTGCACATGTTTCACTCAACTTCTTGTAATTATAATATTTTTTTGGTCGCAAAAGATTTGGGGGAAACCATGGTGGTGTCGACTTTACAACAAATTAGAAATAATTGTTTCGTCGCAATTTTTTTTGTTCATTTACATTGTACAGACGAAGTTTGATTTGTCAAGACATGCTGGAATGGAAGCATGCGTTTGAGCATTATCCACGCCTATAGATGTGTTCTTCTCGTGCCTTTTATAAGATGGACGTGTGGTGGCATAGTTATTTATACTTTCGTTCTCCTAGTGATGGCCTTGTGTTCGGAGGTAGTGCAGTGTGCTCTTGTGGAGACCATATATGGGCCAATGAATGTGTGTACATGTGGTACTCAGCATGTTGTAGACGGAAATCGATCAGGGATATGTCGTGTATGTTCCTGCCGGAGACCAATCAGCTATATGTCGTGCGTGTTTTTACCAGAAACCAGTCAGCTTGGTTGTGCATGTCTTACCGAAAATATTTCAATTGTATTTTGGCTTTTGGTCGTGCATGTGATGGATTCATGGGCGTAGAATTTGACATCTACGTTGATAAATCTCAGCCGTAGACATATGTTAAGTTTTTTAGTATAAAATCTTCACCATACGCTTTCTACAGTCTTAATAATATAAGGTTTTTATCATTTATGCCACCAGTTGTGTCCCACTACTCAATTTTGCCACTAGAAATTGTAAGTGCCAAAAAATGCCATTTCTTTGTTAGGCACATGCTAAAAAATGTCACTAAACACCATTATTGTCAGCATACTATAATGATCAAAATACCCATGTACCAACACGTCGGCGCTCCCTCTATCTCACTACGATCAAGTGTGGGTCCCAATCAATCCCTAATAACATTCTCATTTTTCTCTAAAATTATTCGGTTCTTACTCTTGATAAGTGGAGCCCACACTTGTCATTATGGGATAGCGAGATTAGACATGTGGGTCTAGGAGTATTTTTGTCATATAACATGGTGAACGGGTTTGACCTGATAGTAATGGTGTCTAATGGCATTTCTGAGCAAATATCTAATGGAACAATGACGTTTTTAGGTATCTAATGGCATGTTTGTGCAAGCATCTCAAGGAAAGATGGCATTTTGTAGCAGTTGTCACTTTGAATGGCAAATCTTAATAGTGAGACAAAACTTGTGGCATAAATAGTAACAAACCAAGAATATAGGAGTAATAGATAACTGAGTTACTATGTAGTTTCTTGGATTTTTTTGTCAAGAGCGTTGTATTCTCATGTTTGAATAAAGGAACGTATGGCGTTTTGGCTCCCGGGAAGCATCAAGAATGCGAGGCTACACGCTAATTCAAACTATCAGGCTTGAAAAACAGCGCCCTGCTGATGCGTTGTCCTCAACGCCACGACCTGCGCTAGCACGACTAGAAGACATATTTCGTCAGTTTCTGAGATGAGGAAGGAGAGCGAGAAGGTCCAGAGATGTGGTCCAATTCCGATGTGAGGAAGGTGTATATCAGCTGCAGTGGCACTTCCCGTGAAAAAGGACCATGTGAACCATAGTACATCTTCACATCTTCACAGTCACATGCTTGATTCGTGTTTATGCACCTGCACATGCCCCATGGAGTCATGGACGTCTGTACTGTAGTCTCCAGGAAAAAGGCCACGAGAGTCTGCCTCACTATCTGATCCGACACGTACACCTGAGTGAACACGCCACGTTGGACGCAACCGAGGAACAAAACCACGCACGTATTCCACCATTTGGCGACGCTGCCGTCTCATGTATCAGCGGGGAACTGGATTTCGAGTGGTCGTGGAGGCAAGGTCAACAGGAACATTATCCAAGAGTACAAAGTCTTTTGACATAAAATTCCTTTCTATTAGACACCATGCGAGCCTATCGGCGTTGGATGTGGTTAGTTGAAGTGTTATCTCTTGATTCTGACTTATGGGTTCTCGAATGAATGTAATGAGTTTTTTTTTTAATCTTGGTGTATGAATATGGTATAAGGTTTTAAAGAAGTTTCTATATAAAAAAAATAGACGGAAGAAAGAACAAACCTCTTCAGATTGTACGACGGAAATTAAGTTAAACATGGGCAGTTTCATGGGTGACATGCACATATGTATTTACCTTTTGGCAAAACTGTAGTGTTGGTTCGGTTGATTACGACATGCAGTAATCAGTTTGAAAATCACTAAATTTATTGGTTTGTACAAATTATTTGATACAAACTCGACACACAATAAATTCATGGGACCAGGTACTGTATGTGAGAGCGCCGTAAAAAAGGGATCCGGAGGGCTAGCGCCGCCGCTGGATCCTTCCTCCGTCGCCATCTCACCCGAACCTAGCCCCGCTCCCGTGCGGCGCCGCCGCGCCGCACCGAAGCGTCTCCGCTTTCCTCCTCCGGTACCTCGCCACCACTCTTCTCTCCGCGGCTCGGCGGCGGCGGCCTTTTTCTCGCACGTCAGCTGCTCAAGCGATGTGGCGGTTCCAATCTTGAGCGGCGGTTCCAATCTTGATCTCCTCAACGGTGATGGGGGAGAACGACGGCTGGAGTGTGGCGGCAGGTCTGGGGCCACAACGGCAGGTGGCGGCAGCGTCCATGTTGCAGCCGCTCAGCTTCCAGTTCGGCTTCAGATCGCGGTAGCGCTACTGGTCTTGACCTACATCACATGGGCGCCCGTGGCGGTGACCCGGGCTTGCCGGTGGTGGTCATCTCCTCCGTTGGAGGTGGCCATGCTGAGGCTGGGTGGTCGGCTCTCGAGATCTGTCACTAGTCATGGCTGCGAGTCGGGGAGATATAGTTGCCGGTGAAAATCAAGCCGACGGCGGGCGATGGTAGCGTTCTGCGCCGTTACCTTGATGAAGGTATCATCGTGTAACTACTGTCGACCCACTCATGCTAGTCCGGTGGAAACCCTAGGATCTGGTCTACCAAATTGAACGATGATGGCACTCTGGTGTCATTTCTCTTTTTGGAGCATCGTTCGTGGAGCAGCGCTAAAAGACTAAGGCAGGAGGTGGAGCGACTTCGTCTTGCACGGAGATTCGGTGGAGATGTCAAGTCATGCCTGACAAACAAGTGCTACATTGTGTCATGCATATTCGGTAAGTGCTATGCACGATAGATCTTCCTGAGATTTCAAGCTGTGTGGACTGATGGTACTTGGCGGCATGTTGATGCGGTCTACTGGCAGCGACCGCGGCGTGCTAAGCAGTTTGCGCGCAGGGAGGTGGGAGTCGTTGGGTGCCGTGGTGTCGTCGACAGATGGCCGGACTGGCAAGGATGATGCAGATCTTTCTCCTGAGGATGGGTCAGCGGTTTGATGACGATGATGGTTTATAAAACGTGTGCATGTGGTGTACGCTTTAGGTTTGCTACACCGGCTGTAGGTTCCGACATGTTATGTGGATGAATCCACGATCACACCGGTTTTAGATATGTGGAGTGAGAGCACTCCATATTATCGAGTTTGTAGGTGTCAGTGGTGGCTTGGGATGGCTTGACGTATGTTTTTATCAGACTTTTGTTGAAAAATTAATAAATATGGTTGTATAAATTGATTGATGCAGAGACCGTGGGTTTTAACCTCGTTTTTTCCAAAAAAAAAACATAAGTTCAATGTCCTCTATTACATACGTATGCTACATCAATGGACTGTTACAGATGTTTTACAGGGTTAGTTTGAGTTGGCAGATTGCTATTGGATTAAAGGGGAGGGAGAGACCCCACCCACCTGAAAATTGGGGGGGGGGGGGGGATGTTTAGATGGATGGAAAGGGTCCGTAATAGTCCGTATACTGTCCGTGTGTGTAGCATTATTGTACCAAACGCTGCTACTCGTTTGTTGTGCCCACTTCATATGTCTCCTCCGCACATGCTCTAATGTTACTTCCACAGCGGATGTGAAAATAATGGGAGTTATCATTGTTTTCAGAAGGTTTTTTCCTCGCAATCAAGATCATACTCGTATACGACTCAATATATATCACCTCCGCTTCTCTCATTTGTCTCATCAGTACCATAACAATGAAGCTACCACACGCCTTATTTACCCACGTGGAGACCTTAGCTTATGGTTGCTAGCCAACTATATACATCGTAGATATATGTGGCTGCCATGCTGCTGAACTAAAAAAGAGGATGACACATGTGTCATTTGTCATTCGTAATGTAGGCTTGGGAGCCATCAAGAATTCCAGCCAACAAGCTAATGCAAATGATCGAGCCTAGGCAAAAAACCTCTGCTTATGTGATTTTCGTCAACGTCATAACCTGTCCTGGGCAGACTAAAACACACTTTTCACCGGTTTGCTCATTGAGGCAGGAAGTCCCAAAGTTCGGATTGAGCCTTAGGAAGGTTAAGACTGTAGGTGCTCTGATTTCAATAGCAGTGTAGGTGTAGCTAGCCAGGTATGAGCGAGGCTGCTATCTAGAAGTAAACAATCCATGATCAACCCTGTGACTGGCATTGTGCCTGCGGCTAGGAAAGGCCGGGTTCAACATACAAGGTCATGAGATTATGCCTATCTGTCTCCATCTCGATCTCGAACGTACAAGCAATTGAAATGAAAGCAATTGAATGATGTCGTTAAGCAAACGAAGCACCTGGTTTTTTTCATCAATCTCATCTCGGGGTCCAACTAGGTCTTGTTGCTGTGTACAGATATGGGTTGGTGAATGACCGATCCAGAGTGATACCCCAGCACACACGCACACGCACATGCAGGGCCTACATGGACACGGAGAAGAAGAAAAGAATCTCCTAGCGCCTAGCTTGGAAAATTTGCTGCTTCATTCAGATTTCCATGCACCATGCATGCATGTCTAGCCTGCATGCATACAGTTTCCTTTATGACTTTGTGCTACTTCAAGACTTTTTTATAAGATGGCTGCATGCATCATTATGATGCAGAGGCCAGAGGTACGCCTCAATTTAAAAAAAAAAAATGCCACGAAAGTCTTGTCTGTGTTTTGCAGTACGCATTTAGTCAAGCTCGAATCCGACACATACCCCTGAACGAACATGCCCCTCCTCAATCAAATTGGACCTTGAAAAGCAAACAAAATGTTTTGTGGTTGGCTTTGGAATTAATGTATAATCATGGAATGAAGGCATGTATTAATCAGTTGGCCATCCTTTCTCATGGCAAAGAGAGTACTCGTATTTAACCCCAGTATATATCACATCTGCTTATCTCATTTCATTTCTCTGATGAGAACCCTATATGAAGCTAGAACACAGCATACTAGCATGGAGACCTTCTCATTCCCCCCTCCTCGCATGCTCTAAGGTGGCGTTTGGTTCTCTGGCTATCCCTCAATGGGATAGGGATAGCCAGATTTTCGACGGATGCCTTTCGTTTGGTTGTAAGGCAGCAAAGGATGGGGATATCCAAGATACTGGGAATATTCTCTAAAAAACTGGTTGACAGGAGCCGCTGAAATATGGCGGACGAAGGCAACCACCCTCTCGAGCCCGTGATTCCCTTGGTCCGAATCGTTTTCTCTCAGTTTTATGTCGTATGCCTTCTCTCTCGCACCTCTTTCCCTCCCAACATCACCCAATCTCTCGCCTTTGGCGGCGCTGCCGATCTGACATCAAGCGATGTGGCTGTCCTCAACCGGCGTGCGGTGGTGGCCGACTGCTCGCTCATGCTCCGGGATGGAGCTTTGTCTGTATGCGCTGGAGCTAGCCATCACGCAGCTCCATGGGTGCCCAAACGCGGCAGCAGGGCAGTGATGCTCCATGCCCCTAGATCTCCTCTGCTTGGTGCTTTTCTTTCTTTTTGAATCCATTACCGTCGATGGGGAACCCCGTTGCTGCTGAAGATTATGAGTTCATGGATTCTGCACTGCACATATTACTAGTGTAGAAAACCACCTGTGCAAGTTTCTGTATATTTTTCATGCAAATTCTTGTGGCTGTGTGACGTACAGATATCTGTTGATTTTGAGTTGTCACGATGTCAATTCTGATATGAATATGGATGTCAAGACTATTCCCATCTCTAATTAACTGGATAAAGCTAAGGATGCATGTTATATAGTAATCTCATCCTCGAGCAAACACACAAATAGCTATCCCTAATCAGTTTTTATCCTCCCTACCAAACAACAAAAACTGGCTATCCAATCTACTCAGCTCCAACCAACCAAACAACAAAATATGGCTATCCCTAACCACGTGGTTGAGGATATCCTCAACCAACCCAACGTCGCCCGCAAACCAAACGCCACCTAAGAATTCTTTCAAAGTGGATAGGTGCTCCAAGAATAATGTAGGCTTGGGAGGCATCAAAAATTGCTGGCTACGTGCTAATACAACTTATCGAGCATGCACAGGCACCCTTTGCCTGTGCATGGGACGTCGCGTATTCTCTCACTTCACAAAACCAAGCTACAATTACAGTAACCTTTCTTGGTCTTTGTGGTGCGTCCGATGAAAAGCAAGAAGCCGAGAACGGAGCTCCTGGAGAAGTACTGTAGCAATCATCGTACCAATACTTATTATTGTAGAATAAAGAATCTTAGCCTTTACTTTGGGAGCAAATCTCCCCTATTCCTGCTCAATTTGTCCATTCAGATTCCACAAAGTTTCTCTGACTTCATTTTGTGAAGTCAGAGAATCCCCTGCGGCTGGCATGTGGGTCATCAAAATCACAACCTGCGTCTACCCTACAGTGTTGCACGGTCACTCGTCGTCAGTATTTGTTCAACTATATATGGCATTTATGAAAGCGCGTAGCTGATACTATCCTTAACTCTGCACCTCCACTGTTGCATACTCTCTTCATTCCACAATGTAGTGCCTATAGATTTTTATTAAAGTCAAACTTTGCCAACTTTGATCAAGTGTATAGAGGAAAATGTCTACATCTACAATACCAAACATGTACATTCTGAAAATATAATTCATGATGTATTCAAAGATGTGCATTTGGTATTCTAGATATATCTACTTTTCTTAATAAATATGGTCAAAGTTTGTAATGTTTGACTTTTACAAAAATCTATAGGCACTACATTATGGAACGGAGGGAGTATAATCTTGCTGCATGTAGGCAGTGTACGAATAATAATATCAGAGGACGTCGGCAGTGCATGTATCCATAAAGAGTAGAAATATCTTGAGCAGTAGAAATATCAGTGGACGTCGGCAAGGCTGGCTAGCTTAGTAGCTAAGGTACCTACATGCAGTGAATATGGTTGAGTTGTAATCAAGTACTAGCTTCTAGCACGTGTGTACGTGGTACTAGCTAGCTTCTAGTGTGTGTACGTAGAGGTGCACGTGTTGCTCACAAACCGGCTTGTAAGCCCCTCTTGTAAACTTAAGCAATCAAGCTTCAAAGGTGTAGTAGTGAACGTGAGCTTCTCAAGTGCAAGTGTGTGTGTGCTTGTAGAGTGCAGCTGCAGTGTATTGTGCCTTCCTTTGCTCCCGTGTAACAGCTACCACGCAGAGCTGCTCTCCGATCCTCTTCGTTTGATCCTGGGATAGCTAGCTACTCGGTAGTTTAGCTAACATCCACCTCTGGCTAGATCATGCATGCATGGTCAGATTGTCTAGGCAGTAATCTATGAGTGAGGCGTCACAGAGGCCGGGCTTCATGGAGCCCGTTTTGCCAAAAAAAAAACAAAATATACTTAAAAGTTTCAAAAAATATCAATTTTTTATACAAATACATATGACTGATCCATGGTTGGTTGCTGCATGAGTACCTTATTTTTCTGTAATGTTTTTGTTCTTGTCCAATGATGGACCGATTGGCGAGGAACCCTAGCCGCCAACCAGAGGTGATTAGATCGCCCGGTACACATACCCAATCTCGCCACAAAACCTAGCTTAAACCCTGGTTACGGAGCAATTGCACGATCATCCACAATGTAACCATGGATGAGCTTCTGCATGGACGGCTACAGGATCAGCCACGCTGCTGTCTCAGGCATCATCGGCGAACCGGATTTGGAGAAGTCATGCAGGCAAGGTCAAAGGAACATTATCCAAGAGAGTACAAAGTGTTTTGACATAAAATTCCAATTAGTAGACACAATGCGAGCCTATCGGTGTCCCTATCCCAAGCTCTAGTGCCTCTTTTTCTCGTTTTTCTTTTTCTTTATTTTTTGGGTTTTCTTTCGGTTTTCCCTGATTAACCGAGAATGTTAGGTTTTTCGGGTCCGGTTTTCCTTATAAACTGGACCAACTCTCTTCTTCTTAATGAAATGCAGGAACCCCCTGCCCCTCTTGAGGGTTTCTCGAAAAAAAAATTTATCGGTTCACAAATTAATGTAATATTTAGTTTTGTTTCATCTTGGTGTATATCAATATAGTATATATTAAAGAAGTTTATATAAATAAAAAAGTCTAAACGAAGAAAGAGAGAACAAGCCTCTTCGCATTGTACGCAGAATTGAAGTTAAACATGGGCAATTTGATGAGAGACATGCACATATGTATTTAGCATTCGGCAAAAATTAGAGCAGATGTAGTGGCGGTTTGGTTTATTACGGCAGGTAGTAAAAATAATTTTGCCATCCATAAAACTTGTGGGCTTGTACAAATTATCTGATACTTCCTCCGTCTAACAATACTTGTCATCAAAATGGACAAAAGGAGATATATTTAGAAGTAAAATACATCTAGATACATACTCTTTCATTCATTTTGATGACAAGTATTTCCGAACGGAGGGAGTACAAATTCAATAGTACTCTCTTCGTTCCCAAATATTTGTCTTTCTTGATATTTCTACAAGTGACTACATACGAAGCAAAATGAGTGAATCTACACTCTAAAATATGTCTATATACATCCATATGTTGTAGTCCATTTGAAATATCTAGAAAGATAAATATTTGAGAACGGAGGGAGTACCATATATAGGTCCTCTTGAAAGGACATAACAATGCTACTCGTCTCACCTTTATCTTTCCCATGCTCATATGGTCTGTCGTTACTTGCATAGTGGGTAACTGTTCAGAAAAGTTTTCCTCACGGTCATGATCACACTCGTATATGACTCAATATATATATCACATCCGCTTCTCTCACTTCTCTCCTCAGTACCATAACAATGAAGCTACAACATAACATATTTACCCACGTGGAGACATTAGCTTATGGTTGCCACCCAGTTATATACATCGTAGAGATATGTAGTTGCCATGCTGCAGAGCTAAAAAGGAGGATGCGACATGTGTCATTGGTCATGGATAATGTAGGATTGGGAGGCATCAAGAATTGTAGGCAACACGGTAATGCAAATGATCGAGTCTGGGAAAAGACCCGCTGCTTATGCGATCATCCTCAATGTCACGGCCTGTGCAGGGTAGACTAAAGGACACTTTTCACTGCTCAGCTCATTGAGGGAGAAGGTCCGAAACTTCTCATTCATCCCGAGGAAGGTGAAGACTGCAGGTGCTCCGTGTTCCATACAGTGTAGCCACGTACGATATACTTCCATGATAGTTAGAGAGAGGCTGCTCTGTTCCAGATGCACACCAATGAGGTAGAGGAAGAATGCATCCATCATCCAGTGTATCGATAATTATCCTGATATGATTATGAGATGGATAAAAAGAAGCAAGTAATAAATGAAGACTCTGGCTGGCGATCACCCGGTTTATGAAGCCCCTTCTTGCTTCTGGTTCTTCCTGATGAAAGTCCAGTCCCTCACGGGAGCGAATTAGAAGTAAACAACAAGAGCAGTTTTAGCATGGTCCCTCTTACCCTCTCTTTTCACATGAGAGGTAAGAGTATGTAGTAGATCTGAGCCGTTGATCACATTAATTAGTGGTCGGATTAACTCTTACCTTCTTACCTCATATGTAAAAATAAGGGGTAAGAGGGAGCATGTTAAAATTTGCCAACAATTAATCCATGCTCGAACCTGTGTTGGCGTTGTGCTTGCGGCTACGAAAGCCCGGGTTGAACGTGCAAAGCCATGATATTATGTCTATCTGCCTCAATCTCGAATGAAAAAGCCATGATTCATGCACTCAGGCGGAAAAGGGTAGCAATTGAATGCTCGTTAAGCAAACGAATTACCTGGTTTCTTTCATCAATCTCATCTTAATGTCCTATTATGTCCACTACCCATTACCATAAGTTCTCGGTCCTCTAGCAACGACGCACCAATGCTAAGTGATCTTTTAATTTCATCCTCCTCACATGCTCTAAGAACACTTACAAAATGGTTAGGTCTTCCGTCGCGGGAGAAAGTAATGAGAGCTACAATTATCCATCATGTGTCATTGCCAAAACCACATTCGTATTTAATCCAATATATATCACCTATGCTTCTCTCAGTTCTCTCATCAGAACCCTATAAGAAGCTAGAACACAATATACCAGCATGGAGACCTTAATTCATGGTGAGCTGTCAAAAGATATCGTAGATATATGTAGTCGCTCTTCGATGTAAAGAAAAAAATAATACGATGCATATATCACTGGTCATGAATAATATAGGCTTGGGAGCCATCAGAAATTGCAGGCTACGTGCTAATACAACTGATGGAGCCTACACAGGCCCCCTTGGCTTGTGCATGCCACGTTGCGTATTCTCTGACTTCACAAAACCAGCCACCACTACAGTAACCTTTCTTGGTCTTTGTGCTGCGCCGGATCAAAAGCAAGACGAGAACGAAGCTCTGGGAGTAATGTAGCAATCTTCGTTGCAGTACTTATTATTGTGGAATGAAGAACCTTAACCTTTACTTTGGGAGGAAATCTCGCCTATTCTTGCTAAATTTGACCACTCAGATTCCACGAAGCCAGGTTACTATAGCTTCTCGGACTTCATCGTGTGAAGTCAGAGAATCCCCTGCGGCTGGCATGGGGGTCGTCAAAATCACAACGTGCATCCACCCTACGGTGTTGCAGGGTCACTCGTCGTGAATATTTGCGCAACTATATGTGGCATCTATGGAAGCGCGTAACTGATACTGTCATTAACTCTGACAGTCTGTGGCATACCTAGCACCTCCACCTCCGGCTAGATAATGCAAGCATGGCTAGATTGTCTAGGCAGAAATCTGACGTCTAGTCTAGTCATGAGCGAGAGCCTACCACTTCCTACAAGGCCCTCGTCGGTGACAAATCCTTCCAAGGCGACCATATGGGCACTGCCCAGTCCGACTGTGTTGACCACCCACCGCACAAAATCCAATCCAGCGCTGATCCAAGCCTCCGGCCTCCATGTTGTGCCTCATACCCGCCTCTAGGGGTACAAAAAATGCTAGTAGTGGCGTATCAAAAACCACATTGATGGTGCGGTACCATATCAATAATGCATGGCAATGCTAAGAGACCTTCTCATCCCCACCCCCCACCCCCCTCCTCGCATGCACTAAGAATTCTTACAAAGTGGATAGTTGCTCCATAGCGGGAGGAAGTAATGATAGCTATAAAATTTTCTTTTGAGCAGCTATAATTGTCGATAAGCTTTTCTTTGGCATGACCAAAGATCACACTCGTATTTAACTCAATGCATATCACCTCTTCCTCCCCCTTTTCTCTCACGAGAACCCTATATGGAGCTAGTGCACAATATACCTGATGCCAAAAATGTCGTAGATGACGCATATATCATTGGTCATCAGTAACGTAGGCTTGGGAGGCATCAAGAATTGTAGGCTGTGTGCTAGTAAAAATGTTGGAGCCTGCCCACATGCCCCTTGCTGGTGCACGATGCATATTATCTAACTTCCTAAATCCAAGTCACAACTACAGTAACCTAAATTTGTGGTGCATCCGATCAAAACCGAGCGTCCGAGATTCAAGCCCTGACAGAAGGAGCCACGTTGTTAGCAGTACTTTTACTGTGGAACAAAGAACTATAGAACAACTTTATTGCAGGAGGAAATCTCGCCGCCGCTGCTAAATTTGACAACTTAGACTCCATGAAGTCAGGGTGCGTTCCATGTTGAGTTGTCAATCTTAGCGCAACTATGTATGTCACCTATGGAAGCGGGTAGCTGATACTGCCGTTAACTTCGTTGCTCTATGGCAAACTCGACCACCGTCCACCCTGTTGGTGCTCACTCACGGATTGGTCACATCAAACTAGATGAACACATGCACATCAAAACCTTTTGCCAAGGGCCTCGTATCGTGCCCTTTTGTATTTTTTTATTTTCTTCTTTTCTTCCTCACAGTCTTACAAAATTGCAGCCCTACACTTTATATATTACACTCGTAGTACCAAACTTAACCAGGCTCAACAAACCGACTAGGACTCAGTTTCACGCCAGGTCTGATCCACAAATCACGGAGGACTAGCACACACAAATTTGTGCGCTCATGCACATGCTACTTTTTTCGCATGCGGCAAAGAAAACGCTAAGAAAAAATATCAAAGACGTGCACGGGATAATCTGGCAAGAAGCACCTTGCTAGAGCCTAGACAGTCCTTTTTGCATCTCATGTAGATGCACATACTTTTTCACTGGGGCCCATGTACCTGAAGCAGTGAAATTCACCCCATACTACCTAAATCCCAGGGTCTGCAAAGAGTATTTACGATTTTGATTAACACTAGACAGTTGAA
This sequence comes from Secale cereale, assembly GCA_902687465.1. Taxonomy (NCBI): domain Eukaryota; kingdom Viridiplantae; phylum Streptophyta; class Magnoliopsida; order Poales; family Poaceae; genus Secale; species Secale cereale. The sequence goes on from LR738711.1 coordinate 9,674,332, forward strand.
GTATGACCTCAATCGTGTCTGCCTAACCAAAATTTGGCTATCTTATTCGTTCATGTGGCTACTAACGGACCAGTTCAGCACAACATGTTATCGGCAGCCGGTTCAAAATGCTGACATGCCACGAGAGCCTGCCTGCGTACTTGTCTCGGTCTGTGCGATCTGTCCTAGTCATGGATGCATCATTCTAAGTCGATCTATCTAATCCACCATGTACGTAGGCGTGCATGCACGCACATGAGCGAAAAAAAAGGAAGATGCAGATGCAGAGTGACATACTGGAATCACAAACACACGCACATGCAGATGCACCAGGGCCTATATTTCCCATAATTAAAACCATTATGGCGTAAGAGAAGGGCGACCAATCAGGACGCATGCTGGTTGACCGCGGTGAGCAAGTTATTTATTTATTCATTGGAGATTAATTTTGAAAGATAAAGTTAAAAATTTTCTCTTCTTCTTTTTGAGAATTTTTTTCTATGCTACTTCCTTCTGTTGTTGAGATGGATGTGATGTCCATGTGATACGAGAAAGTTTTTTTAATTTTCATATGGAGGGGAGGTGTTTTTTTTTCTTTAAGACAAAGAAACACGCGTATAACTTCCTCTCAGTCGGTCCATATTTACGGGCCCTAGCCACTAGCATATATGGACGGGGAGAAGAAGAAACGAGAAGCATCTTGCTAGAGCCTAGCTTGGTGTAATTATTTAGCTGCTTGGTGTATGTTTTCTATCAGCACATTCACCACCATGGGCGTGTCTCCTGTAGCCTACAAGAAAGGTAAACGTTCGGCTGAAGATGCTCTTAGGCCCCTTCCAATGCTCCACCTTGTACAGGTGCTAAGGCTGCCATGCAGGCAAAAACTCTGATGTGGCAAAGTAATTAAGAGGAGAGAGATGAGTATGGTGACCCCAGGAAGAAACAATGCCAAGCGCGAGAACCTAGGCAAAACATTCAAATGGAAGAATCCCACCAATGCATGAAGAGCTTTAGTAGCAAAATCATTAAATGAAGGATGTTTAGCACCAACAAGTTAAGCACCTATGCATTGGGGGCTTTAGTTGCTAAAGTTTTTAATGTGCTTAGCACCTCATGCAAGCACCAATGCATTGAAAGTAGCCTTATGAGCATGTATAACTCTCCTTATTTTTGGCACACCTACGCACTGTGCAACTAATCTTATAGCATGTCCGGAGGGTGTAGATGAAGTGATCGTCTGTAGTGTTGCTATGTCCTAGCCACAGGACTAAAAATTGATGCCATCATGTAGTATTGAGTGTATTGAATATTTATGCAACTCCCGAAATTTAATGGGTGGCAAATTGATTACTACACCAAATATTATATTTCTGAATAACTACATATTTTAGCAATTTTGTTGTTGGAGATAAATCCATAAATATGTGACTAACGTGTACGTGATTCTTATAACATAGCACTCTCATGTGTTTTTAAGAAAATAATGCTTTAAGTAATTTCGTATAATTTTCATAGAAAAAGGGCCGCCACCCAACTCCCGTAGACTGAAGCCAGAAGTTCCACAAGATCTACTCCCTCTGTCCCAAAAATTTTGTCTTACATTTATCTAAATACGGATGTATCAAGTCACGTTTTTGTATTAGGTACATCCGTATCTAGACAAATCTAAGACAACAATTTTGAAACGGAGGGAGTAGTTATTAAGGACCCATGAGGGGCCGATGCATGATGGCAGTTCAAACAGGAAGGAAGAAATACAATCCGCATGTCGGTGGGGGCAGTAACGGGACACTTGCCCATGGAGACCCACCTGCCTCTCTTGCAAATCGTTTATTTAGTATTCCCTCCGTAAACTAATATAAAAACGTTTAAATTATTAAAATAAACTAGTTTATAGAGGGAGTACAATCATACATACAACTGTGACTGGTGATGGCAGCCAGTGCGCTACACCCAATTTGTTTGGTGTGCTCGAAAGGGATTGGTGGCAGCCAGTGCTACACCCAATCTATAGGTATTCGACTGGATCTGAAAACCCTTTTTGCTATTTCTGTGATCATTATGTTGAGTCTACTAACCATTTACTTTCCGGCTGTGGCGAAGATGGTTTAGTATATATGGGGCACAATTAGGCAAAGTTATAGGGACTGCATTTGTCCCTAATTCAACTTGGCAATCTCTACCTTTGTTATATCTGATGAGCTATTGATTTTTTATTTTTTTAGAAAAGGAGGAGGACCCTCGGCCTCTGCATCTGGACGATGCATGCAACCACTTTATTAGTTATTCACACAAGACCTTACAAAGTCATACAATAGTAAGACTAAAGCCACCATCTAGCCAACATCTGTCGCTAATCCTATCTAGTTGATGAAGGGATGCTGATAGTCTGGGTCTAATATCAAACAGACCTCACAGCCAAACCTACCGTCTAAGACCTGAGGTCCCAATCAGGACACCTGCCGGGTATATGGGGCACCTACCAGTCTGACGCACTCCTCAACCAGGACGCCTGCCGGGTATGAGGCCGCCGCAGCCACCTGCCGCCAATCCATCTTCAGTGTTGTACTTCTGCATCAACCTTGCCCGGTCTAACTGTCGTCGACGCCACCACGATGCCAGACAGCGCCACCTTCCTACGCGAGTCCATCTCCGCGCATCGGACGTCGAGTCTCCATGGCGCCATGCCGCCGAGATCGGCCTCCAGCAATGTGTAAGCTGAAGCACCGCTCCACCAAAAAAACTTCCACTGGTCCCTCGGTCCGTGTACACCTCCACGAATGACGCCCCCAAGAGGGAAACGACATCATAGCGCCGCCGTCATCTGATCTAGGGTTTCCCCCGGAGGTAGCATAGAGAGGCCTTGAACTTCTCCACGGCGATGCCTTCAAGAAGGGAATGACGCAGACAGCACCGCCACCGCCGGCCTTGGCAGCTAGCCGAGAGCAGGTTTTCACCCAGATCTGTTCGAAAAACCTCCCTGAAGCATCTCGTGCACGGATTGCCGCGATCTCTATCGGGGACTGGAGGAAAGGGTTCCAGGCCGCCGCCGCCTGACCGGCCATGACACCAGCACGGTGCCTATAGTCGGCTCCGTCAGGCCCACCACGCTCGCCTGTAGAAGCACACGGGAACCGCCGGCCTGCCACGCCCATCTGGGCAAGACAAGATCGGTGATCTCGGCCACCGCCACAAGGGCGACTCCGCCGCGGGGAGGTTGCGCCTCCGCTGCCGCCACCGTCATGCATGCCGAAAGGATCCCGCCGCTCCTTGCCGCCAGATCTCCATCGAACGCTGCACCGCCACTGCTCGGAAATATCGCCACCACCACGCGAGGGAAGAGGCCCCGCCGCCGCCATCATTGGCCAGGCTTCGCCGGTGAGGCCTCAGGCGGCGGCCGAACGGAGGAGGCGAGGGAAGGGGCCCTAGGGCCGGCGGCGAGATCGCCCGCCGTGTCACCAAGGGTTGGCGACGCGGGGTGGGTGCGGGGGTGCCATGAGCTATTGATGGATTCGCCTGGTTGAAATAAGGGAATCTGTGTGGGTCATTCTCTCATAATCATTGATCAATAATCAAGTGCCGTTTTTCTCAGTTGAATCATAATTTTTTGTCCTACGAAGTGAATCTGAGACATTTCATTGCTACTTTTAGTTTAATGAGTTACTTCGCAGTCTCTTGGATATTTTATCCAGAGCATTGTACCTTCAATGTTTCTCTTGTTTGAATAAACACAGAATATTTCTGAAAAGAAAACTCAACACCGCCCGCTGCCACAAGTTCCATGTCCTCTTGCAAGGACATACCTACACTACTCACGACCACTTCATCTCGCCCTTCCGCATATGCTCTATGATTACTTATAGAGGGGGTAGGTGTGCCAAAAATAATGATAGTTATAATGGTTCATAAGTTTTTTTTCTCATGGTCAAGTTCACACTCATATCTCACTCAATATATATCATCTTGGCATCTCCCACTTTTATCCTCGAGACCCTAACTAGGAAGCTAGCACATGACATACCAGTGTTTGTGTGGAGACCTTAGCTCATGTTGCTCCGGCCAACTTTATATGTCGTAGATATATATAGTTGCGCTTTGAGCGGGAGAAAGGAAATCCTGATACATTTGTCGTTGGTCATCGGTAATGTAGGCTTGGTAGGCATCAAGAATTGCAGGCTACACAGTATATCAAGCAAGGTCAATGCCCCCATGCCGGTGCGATGTTGCTCAATGTGATGACCGGCGTCAGACAGAGTACAAGCGAATTTTCACCAGGCTCCTCACTGATGGAGGAAGTGAGAAAGCTCTGATCCAACGTGGGTAGCATAACAAGAAGTTCATTCTGGCAGGGTGAACTTGGGCTTAGTGTCCAGTAACAGTGTAGCAGTAGCAGGCCTTTATGCTTTGTTTTACAGTGAACAATTGCAACATTGTTTTTAGGCAAAAGGCCTTTGTTTTGCAAACGGAGTTCTGTAGTAGTTCTTTGGCTCTTGTTTATGCACCTGCAGGCGAACCACGATATAGTCTGCCTCACTGTTTGTTCCACACGCAGTACCTGAATGAACAAGCTCTTATCCAACACATGCACCTGAATGAACAAGCCACAATGGACACATCTAACAAACAAAGCCAGCCACGCACCATATGGCATGGCATGCTCCCCTCTGAACAAGTGACAACAAAACAGCCTCGATAAATCAAAAACATAAACGACAAGGTCGATCGTTTCCGGTGAGCGCTCCCTCTATATACTGTTACATGGAGACAAGTGAATCAGTCATCGGTCAATATCCATCCTTGTTGAGGCGAGAGGTGAGCAGTAAAGCGGGTGATGGCATATGTTTACCATTCCACCGATTTGCGTCCTTAGTACAGCGAGTGCACTTCGCTCAACTTGCTTGGTGCAATTGAATGTATCACTCCAATATATATATTTTTTGTTGGTGGCAGTTTCGCTACTTTCTCGGATGTCCATTTTACTTTAACCTATCTTGTAAGAAAATTTTCACGCCACCTTTTATCAGTTCGGTCATTTGAACATAATTTATAAAGCACATTGAAGGCGCATTTCAATTGTTATATCTCAAACCGAAATAGCTAACAAATCCATTGTCAAAGTTTGGACGCCAATCAATAATACACCTAATCTTCAGCATGGAGGCAAACAGTGCCATGGGAAGTGGAAACCCCATGAAAGGTAGTCGAGGACATACAGCTACAAATCATTCATGTCAGTCTCCGATATGGTTAGAAAATCTAAATCACGTGAACGTGTACAATCAGCAATATGTTTGCGTTTAGCCAAGTCATTGAGACTGATAGATGAATAAACCTATTGCTTGTATTATGTTTAGCACAGGGTATGGCTCTATATATTGGTACAAACCGACTTAGACTAGATATTACAAACCGACTTAGACTAGATATTACAAACCGACTTGGACAAGGAAACTTGTGATCCAAGGAATTGTCTAACATCCCCCTGCAGTACCAACGGGAGGCTCGATGATGTTGGGCCTGGAACATATGTCATGAAATGGCTAAGTAGCGAGTCCTTTGGTGAAAATGTCAGGAAATTAGGCCGTAGTAGGAACATGGAGCACCCAAACTTGTCCAAGAGCCACCTTCTCTCGAACAGGATTATCAGACATTTAAACAGCTGAAATATTATCACAATGTATAATAGTAGCCTACTCAATCGGTCGGTGCAGTTCTGAGAGCAACTGACGAACCCAAATAGTACTAGTGACATCATGTTCCATAACATGGTACTCAACTTTAGCGGACGAGCGGGAGACCGTAACCTGTCTTTTTGAGGACCAATAAATCAAATTGTTACCGAGAAAAAAAAAACAGATGTGGATCATCGAGTGTTTAGCTAATCAAATCTAACTGGCCACGCAGATCTTTGTATATAAAAATCAACAGATCTTTATATATCTTGAAAATATTTGGTCTCAAGAGTCATGATTGGCACATATGGCTTGAGCGGGTAATGCCGGTGATGCTGCGGGGCTTCATCCCGGAGGTTGAATGGCTAGTACCGGCAGAGCTGAGCTATTTCTTCCGTGTTCTTTGTGCGAAAGAACTACCGCCTGGCGTGCTAGAAGATATGGAAGAGTTGGCGCCTGAGTTGATCTGCAAGTTAGAAGAGATCTTTCCGCCGGGCTTCTTTAATCCAATGCATCATTTGATTTTGCATCTCATGACCGAGGCAAGATTGGGGGGCCCGTACAAAATCGATGGGGCTACGCAACTGAGAGGATGCAGAAAACGCTCCGAGCAAAATGTAAAAATAAACGTAAAATTGAAGCATCGATGGCCGAGGCAGTTATTACTGAGGAGGTGGCAAACTTCGTGACAGCACACTACAAAACCAAAAATATTCATTTGCATAATCCGAAGCATCGGTACAATGCTGGCGACCCTAAAAAAGGTGGATCCAACCTCAACCTATTCAAAGGGAAGCTCGCACCAGCCGGTGCTTCTACCCCAATATCATTGGATGTCGAAGAATGGCAGACCATTTCGTTGTATATCTTCAACAACCTAACAGAACTGCGGCCGTACATCGAGTAAGTTCTCGATATATTGTTTCACTACTTCTAATTCCTTTGAACTGCTCTTATTACTGGATATTGATACAATCGATATGTGGCCAAATTCTCGGATGGAGCGGTGATCGAAAAGGAATCCATCAAAGAGTATGAGCTTCTGGCAAAGCATGGAGGCGGATTTCCCGGTCTAATCTCTGGGTTCAAACAAACGGTAATTTCCATTAGACCATTCTCATTTCTTCGTCTAATTTGCGGCTAATGCAACAATCCTTTCGTATTAAACTTGTAGGCTAATTCAGAGTCTATTGACGCCGAATTGAGACAAGTCGCTAATGGTTTTGACTATAAGGTCCGTTCATTTGAAACATACGACATCAACGGGTATCGCTTTCGTATCTTTGGCAAAGAGCTATCTATGGCTGACAGAAAGTCTACAAATTGTTGTGTCTCTGCTATGGGCGAAGGAGGTATCGAGTATTATGGGAGAGTTGAAGCAATATATGAACTCTATTCTATGAAGAAAACCCACCGAACGTCATAGTCTTCAAATGTTATTGGTTCCAGCCGAATGAGAGTAGAAAGACTCATGGACATATAGGACTAGTCAAAATCAAACAAAGCACCCAAATGTTATTGCAGAGTTAAAAAAGAGGATGACACATGTGTTATTATTCATGGCTAATGTAGGGCTGGGAGGCATCAAGAATTCCAGGCAGCACGCTAATGCACACGATGGAGCCTGGTTAAAGACCCCTGCCATGTTCTTGTATCCTGTTAGAATGGGCCGCGGAAAAGAACGCCATCGTTCACCCGCCTGACCCCGCCCTTTGTCTTATTTTCTTCTGGTTGTTGGCAGTCCCAATCCTACCTTCTCTCTCGTTTCCCCCCTCCCCCTCATGAACAAACCCTCGCAGGGGGTATCGGCAGCTCCACTGCCAATTGTCCGGCCTTATTCCCCCTCTTCACTCGTTGTATCCATATTTCCTCGCGTGCCTTCTCCACCTGGATTTGCTCACTAATTTTGTTTGTTGCATGGACATCAGGTGATCCATGGTTGGTTGCTCCATGAATGCTTCTTTGATAAAAAAAATCTTGTCCGGTGATTGACCATTTGGCGAAGAACTCTAGCACTCTCGTGAACCAGAGGCGATTAGATCGCATGGCGCGCATACCCAATCTCGCCACAATACCTAGCTCAAATCATGGTCAGGGAACATTGGCACAGTCATCCATAATGTAGCCATGGAGGAGCTTCTGGATGGCTGGCTATAGGAGCCTCCGCATGGTCGGCTATATGAGAGTACAAAGTGTTTTGAATAAAAGTCCTTTCAGTAGAGACCATACGAGCCTATTGGCCTTGGATGTAGTTTGTTAAAAAGTTATATTTTAATTCAGAATTATCGGTTCCCAAATTACTGTAATGATTTTTGTTTTCATCTTGGTGTATGAATATAAATAATCGGAAGGAAGAAAGAGAGAACAAACCTCTTCGGATTATACGCAGAAACGAAGTTAAACATGGGCAGTTTCATGAGAGACATGCACATATGTATTTTGCTTTTGGCAAAAATTGTATCCGATGTGGTGGCGGTTCTATTAATTACGGCATGGAACAATAAGTTTGCCATCCATTAAATTTGGTGGTTGGTACAAATTATGCGATACGAACTCAGTATTACCAATTCTACTAGTGTCACCTTCATCTTTCCCCTCATCCCATGCTCTAAAGGTTACTTGCATGGTGGGTTGGCGTGCTGCGAGATCTCCCGGATGCGGTAGGGCCAACTCCGGCACTGGATCCACGAGCAGCAGGTAGGGTGGTGGCGGCCAGATCCATGGCCGACATGGTGCTCTTCCCCTCCGTGGAGTCCGTGCCTAGAGATGGGCGGCACTGGCAGCCATGGATCTGGCGTCCCATCGAGGTCTGCCCTGATGTGGCTTTTTCCAACCGGCGGTGTGTGGGGGGACCGCGGAGGGGCGGCTGGAGGCTCCCTGCCGGTGTGCCGCCGGCGACTTTCGTCTTCACGGCGAGGCTCCGTATGGTTCCAGCTGCGAGATCGAGGGAGGG
>LR738711.1:9683006-9704347 GCA_902687465.1 Secale cereale
GGCGACTTCCGGCAAAAATCATGCCGACAACGGCCATGGCGGACAACGGCGGCGTCTGTGACGTCGTTCCCTTCTCGAGGCATCGTTGTTGCAGGTCGTGGCACCCCACTCGTCATGCTCCGGAGGAAACCCTGGAACTAGGTCTACCGGTCAGACTATGATGAGACCATCGATGTTGTTGTCACTCTTGGGGGCATTGTTTTGGAGCAAGTGCTGGCTCGAGGGGACAAGAGGAGGAGCGGTGTTACATCTACCGCAAAGACGATGACGGATCCCGACGGCATGGCACTGCAGAGATTCGGCGACAGGCGCGTGTGGATGGATACATGGATAATGGTGGCATTGTCTGGCGCCGTGATGGCGTCGACGGCAGGCCAGGGAAGGTCGGTGCGTCTGTTTCTGCTCTGGAGATGAATAGGTGGAAGATGGCGGCGGTAGCCTCTGAGAGTGCGCCGGTCCGGTATGTGACCTATTCCTTGTATGTGGCTGGGCTGGGTATCCGGTTTAAGATGTTAGGCTTTGGTGTGATGTCTATTTGGTATTTGACTCGGTAATTGGGCACCCCTTCATCAAGGGGATAGGAGTAGCAACAAATGTTGCCTAGACGGTGGCTTCAGGAAAACTTATGCATTACTTTGTATGGTCTTTATGAATAATTAATAATATGGCTGCATGCATTGTCTAGATGCAGAGCCGGGGGTACATCCGCCTTGTCCAAAAAAAATGGTGGGTAGGTATGCGAATATGATGGGAGTTACAATTTTTCTAAAGTTTTTTTCCTCAGGATCTATATCACACTCGTATACGACTCAATATATACCACCTCTGCTTCTCTCATTTCTCTCCTCAGTACCATAAAAACGAAGCTACCACATGCCATATTTACCCACGCGGAGAGCTAAATTAGCCTATGGTGGCTGACCAACAATATACATCGCAGATATATATATTTGCCATGCAGAGCTAAAACACAAATTGACACATGTGTCATTGGTCATGGGTAAGTAGGCTTGGTAGGCATCAAGAATTTTAGGCAATACACTAATGCAAACGATCGAGCCTGGGAAAAGATCCTTTGCTTATGCGATGGTCCTCAACATCACGGCTTGCGCTCAGCAAACTAAAAGACACTTTTCACCGGTCTCCTTGTAGAGGGAGAAGGTCCTAAAGGTCCCATTCAGGGTAAGGATGGTGCATAGTGCAGAAGCACTTCCTGTCGCCGAGTTTAACAACGTTGCAGCGGTAGATAGCCATGTATCATTCACTTCAAGGATAGCGGGAGACAGTCTGATCTCATTAGCATGCACATCAGTATGGTATGACAATGAGGTAGAACAGAGGATGGTACATGTGTCATTGGTTATGGACTCATGGGTGATACGTCCAAAACGTATCTATAATTTCTGCTTGCTCCATGCCTCTTTTGGGTGATATTGCTATGATATTTATACACTTCCATACACTTTTGATCATATTAGGACTAACCTATTAACTCAGTGCACCCCAGTGCCAGTTTCTGTTTTCTGCTGTTTTTGTATTTCAGGTTTTCCCATTACGTAAACTGCCAGAAAAATCCCGGAAAAATTATATAAAAAATCAGCGCTCCAGAAACTTCCCGATAGCCAAAGTAGAGACGAAGGGGGGCCACCAGGGCTCCAGGCGCCCTGGTGGCGTGGCCCCCCTCCTGGCCGCGCCGGGGGGGGCGCCTGGGCCCCCCAGGCCTCCGCTGATGCCCCCCTTTGGCATATATTTATATCGTGTCCCGAAACCCTCGAGACGGGAACCCTTTTTCGCGATCTAATCTCTGTTCCCCCGCTGCCGCGCTTCCAAAATCGGGAGCGCCAGGAGAACTCTTCCCGGCACCCTGCCGGAGGGGAGGATCACCACCGGGAGCCTCTCCACCACCATGGACGCCTCCCGGATGAGTTGTGAGTAGTCTCCCTTGGACCATGGGTCCATGACCAGTAGCTATGTGATGTTCTCCTCCCGTTCTTGTGCTTCACTAATTTGTCCTCGTGAGCTGCCCTACATGATCGAGGCACATATGTAATCCTTATGCTGTTGCTATGATGACTTTGCTGGGATCCGATGGATTGTGAGATTATGTTCAGATTGTGTTTGAGTAATATATTTGATTTACCTCTTTTATATTTATGTTCGTAAGTAATTCTTGCATGTTCTCCGTTGTTATTTATTGCTTTGGCCGAGTAGTAGGTAGTGACTCCAAGAGGGAATGTTATGCTTGATTGTGGGTTCATGCACCTCGATGACTAGCTTGAGTGACAGAAACATGAGTCTAGGGGATGTGCTGTTGCCAAAAGGGGGAAAACAACGGTGCTTGTGCCCGCGGGTGCAAGGATTGTTTACTTTACGCAAAGTTCTTTTAATGCAGTTGTCTGTTGCTTTGAGTTTACACTATGGGTGGGACTCGCAACTTAATACCAGCGAGATGTTCTGGATAGATATCTCAAGGTGGATGATTAGTAGTAGATGCAGATGGATTTCGGTCTACTTGCCTTGGCGTACCGCCCATGCTTTGAACCTCTACCTTTCTTGCAACATAGTTAGCATTGGTTTGCGCACATAATTCTGTCAATTGCCCAGCTGTAATTCGTTCACCTCACATAGTTGTTTTATCGTCTTTTGGGAGAGAGACATCACTAGTGAACATCATGGGACCCCGGTCCATATTACCATCACTGATCACATCCGTTATTTACTTTCCGCTTTTACTTACTATTTGCAGCAAAACCTATCACTATTATCACTTTCGTTTGATCCTTTGTAAACGACAAGGCCGGAGGGATTGACAACCTCTCTGTACTCGTTGGGAGCAAAGTTATTTGTATCTGTGTGCAGGTCCACGTTGATTGCTAATATCTGGCGCCGTTAGCAGTTGACACCTTGTTGAAACTGGGAGTCTCAGGGGAAATCGATCCTTGGTATCTTTGCCAAGGGAAACTTCCGCTACACTGCATCTCAAACCTTCCACTTGGGGTAACCAACGATGGGCGAGAAGCCATCAAGCAAAGTTTTCTGGCGCCGTTGCCGGGGACTCCACTCTTCAGGATAGGGGAGTTGCACGCTATCTTTTACCTTTGCTTTTTAGTCTTGTTAGTTTACCTTTCAGTTTTTGCTTTAGTATCCTTTATCAAAAATCACAAAAAAAAATTATTTTCCTTTCTGTTAGTAGTCCTTTCTGTTTAGCCAAACATGTTAGGATTTGGTGCTTTGAGGGAATCAGAAGTCCTAGATTTCCATCAAATGGATGGAGAAAATATGAAGAAGGCATGGGACAGAACTTCTGATGCACATAGGAGAATTATGCCTTGGATACCTATAAAAATTGTGCTTAGAAATTTTTACCATGGTCTTTTTAAATGGTGTAAACACTCTCTTGATATTATAGCTGAGGGAGATTTCCTAGAGTGTGATGAAGCTAGAGCTCTTGAAATTATACATGGTCTATCTAGTTACTTTGTTTATGATCATAACTTTGATACTGTCATAGATAGACTTGCTACTATTGAGAAGAGAATGGATGCTCTAGACTTGATGAAGGTAGAGAAACCCAAACCCAATAAGAAAGACATTTTGGAAATAGACAATGATTGGGAGCCTTTTGTTAGGATTAGCATCTCTAATCAAGACTTCCTTGCTTATTGTGATATTGGATCTATGGTTTCTACTATGCCAAAAATTGTTCATGATTCTTTATAATTTAACATGGAGAGATTACCATCTTATCATGAACACACTAATGGAGATATTTCTGAAATCCAGGGAAGAATAAAAGACATGCCAGTTAAACTCCTTAAAGGGATTACAATGGTTGATTTCTTCATCATGGAGCCAAACCAAGGAAATATAGTGCTTGGAAGGGACTTCCTCCGAGCGGTAAAAGGCTTCATCGATATAGGTAAGGGACAAATCCGCTTGCGCGGAAAGGCAAAAGGTGTGTACCCCTTTCCTAGAAGGAACAAGAGTGAACTTGTTGAGGAACTATTTGAAGCAATTTATAACTCCGATTATTATGATGGTTATTGATTCCTCTTTGCATTATGCCTAGCTTAAAGGCATAAAAGAAAGCGCTTTTGGGAGGCAGCCCACATGAATAAAATTTTATTTTGCTTTTGTTGTGTCTTGATGTTGTTACTACAGTAGCATCATCATTGTATCTTTACTTTTCAATCTTTGTGCCAAGTGTAGCCTCTGATTGCAAGAAAGTTCAAAAGTCGTGACGTGCTGTCCAGGAAACAGATTCTGTCCTTGGATAGAAAAATTCGTATAAAATCACCAGATCATCTTTTTGGTCTGAATTTTTACGACAGCGTGCTCTATACAATTGTCTTTCGTGCGTCTGTTTTGAGTTTTTTGATTAGAGTTGCAGAAGTGCCCCGAAAAAATCATTTACTACTTGCTGTTCTGTTTTTCACAGATTTTGTCCTGTTTTGCCTTTCCTTCATTTTGCAAACCTTGAGCTTGCTTTTTCTTTGCAAAAACCTTTTGGCAATCTTGAGAAACAGTAGACCTTCAAGAATATCCTTATTTCCAGCAAGGAACAATTATTTTATTATGGGTACTAACCTCGCTAATCAGATTATGATGAGTTATGTATGAAGGGAGCTTTCAAGTGTGCGAGGGAAGATGATAAAAAGATTCAGGAGTGTCAAACGCTCAAACTTGGGGATGCCCCCATGCACCCCCAAGAAATATTAAAGAAGACTCAAGCGTCTAAGCTTGGGGATGCCCCCGTGCATCCCCTTCTCCATCCACATTATCAGTTCGTCTTTCGTTCCACTATATTTTTATCACTTCATGTGTTATGTGCTATGCTTGGAGCGTCTTGCTTTTAGTTTCCTTTTTAGTTTTCTTTAGCTTTTCATAACGAGTCGGAACTCAGCTTTCTTTGTGTGGGAGAGAAACACGCTCCACTTCTACCTAGAACATAACATAGAATTTTCATGTCTATCTTTGCTGTGTGTGTTCTTTGTCTTTCAATAGCTACTATTATGCTTAGCTTTTAGTTTTCATGCTTATCTTTTTAAAAAGCTTTTGTTTAGTTGGTTGCTTGAACTCTCTTTAGTTATCATGCTTATCTTATTAAGAGAGTTTGCTTCTGTTGCATTGGTTGATATGTCTATGATAAAAATGCTACGTGCATAATGGTGCTTAGTAGTTCATGTTTTCTTATGGTTAGTCTCAAATAGCCGGGGGGTTCCCAATGTGTTATTGGAGTACCAACATGATTTGTTTGCCTATGATGTGGTATGGTTTAGTAATATCTTCCTTCAAGAATTTATTTTGATTGACTTGGCGTATGCTCACGCATATTTAAGACTGTAAAGAAAGTCTGTCAAGCCTTGATGATCTTTTGTTTCTGAGTAGCGATATAACTACCATGCCTGATTCAATGTTGCTTTGTCGCTCTGCATGATTATGACCGTCATTGCTCTCTTAGTTGGTCGTTCCCAGTCTTTTGCTAACCTCCACCTGTACTAAGCGGACTGACTGCTTGTGCATCCAAATTCTTTTAAACCAGTTATGCCATATGAGTCCACCATACCTTCCTACATGGTATTTACCTGCCATTCCTAACGGAGACTTGCATGTACCATCTCGAAATTATTCAAAAAAAGCATTCCTATTTTGTGCCTCTGTTTTAAGTTCATGAGGAAGTAGTAGTTAATTCATGATCTTTTTAAGTTGGACAAGCTTCACCCCGGGATTGCATGTCTAATGTGCAAACCCATAATACGAGAAGGAACTGGCAAAGAGTGCGCCCGGCTCAAAATTAATATAACAAACAAACCCTCCTTCAAGCTTTGTTCATGAGAAATCAGAAAACTTTGGCAGTGATAAACAAAGGAGATTAAGAGGATGTGATCGTCCTCATTCGGGAGCCGTTCCTCAAAACTTGTCCATCTCAAGAAGTGATTGAGTTGTCTGCTAGCATTCGTTGACGGAACATGCATAATCAAAAATAATAATTATTACTTCTGTTTTAAAACCAAGAGCTCTGGTACATGTTTTGTCTTTGTTTCCGACTACGGGTTTTCAACCTTGCCAACAAAAGCCACGGTTCGAGAGTCTCCACCTTCATTTAAAGCACCAACTACTGAGAGCATGATTGTCATTCTGAGTGTAATGTGCATTGTCCCAAAGTAGCATTGTCTTTTGCATGATTGTGATATCGTTTATTCTGAAATTATTGTATCTAGTCATCACTTAAACCTTGGAGGTGCCCCTGCATTTATGTTTTGCTTCACTAAAGGGGGCAAGCGAGATATCACTTTATCATATTTGCACACCATGCTCATTACAAATCTATTTGATGTTTCAGTATCATATTGTAAAACTTTAAGTTCTTTGTGATTTTCTCATGAGGCAACTTAATTACTACAGATTCATTGTCTCAGTAAGCTTTTGTCATATGACTATGAAAAGTCCTATATGGTTAATAGCATGTCACCACAGAAATTATTCTTGTTATCATTTACCTACTCGAGGACGAGCATGAATTAAGCTTGGGGATGTTGATACGTCCAAAACGTATCTATAATTTCTGCTTGCTCCATGCCTCTTTTGGGTGATATTGCTATGATATTTATACACTTCCATACACTTTTGATCATATTTGGACTAACCTATTAACTCAGTGCACCCCAGTGCCAGTTTCTGTTTTCTGCTGTTTTTGTATTTCAGGTTTTCCCATTACGTAAACTGCCAGAAAAATCCCGGAAATTATATAAAAAATCAGCATTCCAGAAGCTTCCCGGTAGCCAAAGTAGAGCCGGAGGGGGGCCACCAGGGCTCCAGGCACCCTGGTGGCGCGGCCCCCCTCCTGGCCGCGCCGGGGGGGCGCCTGGGCCCCCCAGGCCTCCGCTGATGCCCCCCTTTGGCATATATTTATATCGTGTCCCGAAACCCTCAAGACGGGAACCCTTTTTCGCGATCTCATCTCTGTTCCGCCGCCGCCGCGCTTCCAAGATCGGGAGCGCCAGGAGATCTCTTCCCGGCACCCTGCCGGAGGGGAGGATCACCACCGGGAGCCTCTCCACCACCATGGACGCCTCCCGGATGAGTTGTGAGTAGTCTCCCTTGGACCATGGGTCCATGACCAGTAGCTATGTGATATTCTCCTCCCGTTCTTGTGCTTCACTAATTAGTCCTCGTGAGCTGCCCTACATGATCGAGGCACATATGTAATCCTTATGCTGTTGCTATGATGAGTTTGCTGGGATCCGATGGATTGTGAGATTATGTTCAGATTGTGTTTGAGTAATATATTTGATTTACCTCTTTTATATTTATGTTCGTAAGTAATTCTTGCATGTTCTCCGTTGTTATTTATTGGTTTGGCCGAGTAGTAGGTAGTGACTCCAAGAGGGAACGTTATGCTTGATTGTGGGTTCATGCCCCTCGATGACTAGCTTGAGTGACAGAAACATGAGTCTAGGGGATGTGTTGTTGCCACAAGTGGGAAAACAACGGTGCTTGTGCCCGCGGGTGCAAGGATTGTTTACTTTACGCAAAGTTCTTTTAATGCAGTTGTCTGTTGCTTTGAGTTTACACTATGGGTGGGACTCGCAACTTAATACCAGCGAGATGTTCTGGATAGATATCTCAAGGTGGATGATTAGTAATAGATGCAGATGGATTTCGGTCTACTTGCCTTGGCGTACCGCCCATGCTTTGAACCTCTACCTTTCTTGCAACATAGTTAGCATTGGTTTGCGCACATAATTCTGTCAATTGCCCAGCTGTAATTCGTTCACCTCACATAGCTGTTTTATCGTCTTTTGGGAGAGAGACATCACTAGTGAACATCATGGGACCCCGGTCCATATTACCATCACTGATCACATCCGTTATTTACTTTCCACTTTTACTTACTATTTGCAGCAAAACCTATCACTATTATCACTTGCGTTTGATCCTTTGTAAACGACAAGGCCGGAGGGATTGACAACCTCTCTGTACTCGTTGGGAGCAAAGTTATTTGTATCTGTGTGCAGGTCCACGTTGATTGCTAATATCTGGTGCCGTTAGCAGTTGACACCTTCTTGTTGAAACTGGGAGTCTCAGGGGAAATCGATCCTTGGTATCTTTGCCAAGGGAAAACTTCCGCTACACTGCATCTCAAACCTTCCACTTGGGGTAACCAACGAGGGGCGAGAAGCCATCAATGGGTATGTAGTCTTGGGAGGCATCAAGAAATTTAGGCAATACGGTATGTCAAACAACCGAGGCTGGGCAAAGATCCTTTGCTTAATTATGCGTTGGTCCTGAACATCACGGTTTGCGCTGGGCAAACTAAAGTACATTTTTTACCTGTCTCCTTGTTGAGGGTGAAGGTCCTAAAGGTCCTGTTCAGGGTAAGGATGGTGCAGATTGCAGAGGCACTTGCTGTCGCCGAGTTCAACAGCAGTGTAGCCGCAGCGAGAGACAGTCTGAGCTCATCTGCATGCTCACCGGTAAGGTCGAGGCCGATTGTATCCATCACCCGCGACATCATAATCCTGGTATGAGAATGAGATGAATCTCTTAGGTTTAGGTATATAGGATAACTTATCATTTTTTAGCTTGGATAACTTATCATTCTTAAATGCAGTTTTCCCTCGTATCACCCGATATAATCTGATACCGATTCATATGGTCGATATTTTACCTGATATTATACTAATATAAAACTATATATATATATGAAATATCACATCATCCCGAGCCAGCTCCATCGTGGCTATGTCCTTGAGCCTATCATGTCCATATACATCACCATGGCATGATCCGTAGCATCGAGTTTGTTCTATCCCCAATGGCTCCTGGCAAGGAAGCCCAAGGCAACGTGAATAGTCAACGAAGCACAGTAATGATGGTCAAGTGCAGGGCGACATGAAGGCGAAGAGAAAATGGTAAGATTGAAAACACTGACCCAATTAGGGAGTATCTTCGTTTCAGTAGGATTATTATTTTTTGGTTACCATGCAATAGAATACAAGAACTTAAAACAGACATATGGTACTCCTTCCCTTATCATTGGCACTAAGATTACATGCCAATTTGTAGGTGCACGGTATTAAGAGAAAATAATGATAGATAAATATCAATAAACCTCTCACTCCCAGATTTCCATATAAGGTCTCTTATGCAACACATCAACATTACACTTCAAGCATGCTCGGTACTTACCACAACCTTCCGGTACCATCACTTTAGGACACTCAGAAGCTAGAACATATAGTATAATTATTATGAGGAGATTCGGGATGCATGAAGTGTGTCATGGACTCGTCAACATTTGATTGCATTAGAATCCACATAAGTTAAAGTCAACACAAATTAATCAAGACAGGCCCACGACAACCAACGTGGTTCGTCCAGACTTCACGGTAACTCACACATTGGCTTGGCTCCCCCAACTCAAGAGTTGGCTAGTCTAGTCATGTTCCACATAACTGTCTGAGCATAATTGAAAATGTTAAGTAACCAAAAAAATTCTTTTTTTAATTGTCTTATGGTAGGTGTAATCAGTTTACCATCCCTTAAATTTGTGGGTTCCTACATTGAACCGATACAAACTCAATATCTGGGTTACAAAAATCCAACAATATATTTGTAATTTTTGTGGGTACCAACATTATTTTAACCTTGAAAATTCGAACCAGATTCAAACTAATATAAAAGAAACATCTCTATCAAAATCAAGTAAATTAATAAGAGTGAATTTCGATAGGCATAAATCTGAAAGAATTTCACACATTTTAGTGAAATTCAAAACCTTGCTTAACCTTACCCGTCGCAATAAGTTTTCGGTCCTCTTGCAAGGACATAGGAACACTACTGAGGACCACGTCATCCCTTCCCTCCTCACATGATCCAAGATAAACATCACATCATGTAGGTGTGCCAAAAATAATCAGAGTTGTGATTGTTCACAAGCATTTTCTCTCCCACGGACAAGACCACACCCGTATCCTAGGTGTGCCAAAAAAATGTATCACCTTTGTTTCTCTCAATTATCTCCTCAGAAACCTAGCTACGATGGTGGTGCACAACATACCCGTTGGGAAACCTTAGCTCACGGTGAACCCACCAACTATATATGCCCTAGATACCACATGGCGTGAAAAAAGGGATGAGACATATGTCATTGGTCATGAGTAGTGTAGGCTTGGGAGACATCTAGGATTCTACACAGTTCCAGAGGAATCGTGTGCGGATGACACTCAATGCTCCGTGGCATGCCTGACCCCTTTAGCTCTAGCACTAGCAAGATGGCTATGCACGTATGGCTAGAATGTCTGGGTGGAGCTAAATACACCGACACACGCCGTGTTGAATGCACACAGCCAATTCTCCAGCCACAACAAATGGAAACGTGTGTTTGAATTAGTCCACAATCCTTATAAAAAACAAAGTACTCCACGGTTGACTTTTCACACCGAGGTGGCCATGTAGTAAATTAATCGTTTATTAGTTAGGGCGCTAGCTACGAAATATCTTGTATAAGCCGGACGTAATTCCTCTTTTCTGAATAAGCTATGAAATTTCCGTGTGCATCAATCGATGTCGAGATGAGAGATGTTCCATTCGGTCCCAAAAAAATGTTGTACTATATCAGTTTGCACCATGTGTAAGTGCATACTTTCTCCGATGGGCTATAGCAGGTACACAAGGAGTTTGGAGAAGGTTGGTCTGCCTAACCCCATTTAGACGGAGTTTTTATTTCCTAAACCATAAAAGCTCTTGTGATGGATGATCAAGGTTGAAGTCGAATCTTGGATGCCCTAGCAGATCTTCATCGGTGGGGCTATCAGAGAGTGATGCCAGGTGGAGATGGAAACATTCTCTGCCGACGGTGGTCAAGGATGGGCGGATTGTCGTTCGTCGGAGTTGGCCAGGGCTCGTTCGCAGAAGCACATGGAAAGATGGATATCTCAGAGAATGAAGCCACACCTCCGGTGATTGATGATCGGGAAGAGGGATCGCAGAGGAAGTGCATGATATATGAAAAAAATATTACACCACGGGCAACCTCTTCCAGATCCAGATGATCTGATGTGCACTACGGCCCGGAACTCTTGGGGCTGTGTGTTCTGATCGTTTGGACAAAACATGTTCGTCGTGGAATTTGAGACTGAACGAGATCGTAGTCATTTACTCATATCTCCGCCAAGGGCTAGAATGCCGCGGAGCTCGAGGACGACGCCATCCTCCTCACGGACCCCGATGTGGTAGGGAAAGATCGCACGATGGCAATATAGACATATAGAACGAAGAAAGGAGTCATCGACGCATGGACGAGTTATTATTATTATTAATATGATTATTATTATTATTATTATTATTATAGACTACTTATTATTATTACTAGCAAAAGAGCCCGTGCGTTGCAACGGGAGAGAAAACATAACACACGCTCTTAACCCAACAACCATCACTCAAGACCGCAATAGGTCCATCTCCTTTATTTTTGCGAGCAATCATATTTGTGTTGCCACTTATCCTCCTTCTCACCCTCGCCGGCGATGGCCTCGGTGTTCACACAAAACAAAGCAAAAAAATGTGTTTAAATATGGTTAATCTTAAGGCGTCTCTCTCTCCCTCTATCTCTCTCTCTCACTCTCGCGATGAGAAATCTGTTGTTTTTCCGTGCGACATTTTTCAGAGGTATGCATGTGTAGTTATCGATGTTTTCTTTTCCCTATATGGTTAAAGTGGAGTGTTTATTTGCAATCCGGATCGCCACCGTACGAAAGAAAAAACGAATCTTGCGCTATAAATTATAAGTTTGCTTCCAAAACAATATTTTAAAAATATTTAACAGATAAAATTAACATCATATTTGGATTCTACATATTTTTTTAATAAAATTTAATATACAATATGATAAAATCGAAGTTACGGTTTAAAAGATACGTATAATTTAGAAAATCATTTGTTTGACTTAAATATATTCCAAAATAATATTTAAAAATACATAACAGGTAAAAATAATCTCATATTCGTATTCTACATATTTTTCTAATCAAATTTCATATATAACATGTTCAAATCGGAGTTACGGTTTAAAAGATATGGATGATTTAAAAAACATTTATTTGACTTAAATGTGATCCACGGATGAATTACCTTAAACATCAGGGGGATTTTCGAAAAATGTAAAAAAACGGTTCGAGTATGACTTAAATCCGGACTGCGGGTTGATTTCAAGAAAATACAGGGACTTTTGTGTAAAATATGAAAAAACGATTCGTTTTAACTTAAAATAGGACTGCGGGTTGAATTATCTGAAGTAGAGGGACTTTTCTAAAAAATGCCATGACGGACGGGAAGAAACCCAATTTTCTTTATTATTAGGTAAAGATAAAGATTTTTCATACGATGACCGGGCTAGCTAAGACAAGAACATGCTTTAGCCAGTGGGTCGGCAGACGGACCCAGTAGGCTCAACGTTGGTAAAGGTGACATGCCCGAAGTGACAATGGCCCCATGTAGCCACATCACATAGGTAAGACTAACCTAAAGGCTGGAGAAAAAGCTCGAAGCTCGCGAGCTAAACAAGTAGCCTGTGACTCGGCTTGAATTGATTCGAACTCGAAGAATAATGAGTCGAGCCGAGCTTTAGTTGAAGATCGTTTATAAACCAAGTTAAACAAGCCAATCTAATGAGTACTCGTGTAACTCGTTAGGCTCGATACAAAAGACCAGTCACTCCCAATCCAAAAAGAATCAGCCACTCAACACCCTGCGTCCCAGACGCATAACACAAGGCCTAGCTGTTGAAGGACCATCTACCCAGGAGACTCATGTGTTATAAGGAAATTACAATTGTTTAGTGATGTGTACGTTTAATATATACATAATCAATTTTATAATATTTGAGGGTTTTATTACATATATTTAACGAGCTTAACAAGCTAAATGAGCCAGCTCGCGATGAGTCGAGCCAATCTTCGGTTTGAGCTCGTTATAGTAACGAGTCGAGTCGAGCTAGCTCGTTAACGAAACGAGCTCTAGCGAGTCAAGCCGAGCTGGCTCGACTCGGCTCGAATTCCAGCCCTAGGCTAACCAGCTACCAGTAAACTAAGTATAATGCCTCCATCTCCGCACACAAATTTGCATCCCCTAGTGAGAAATTGGGAGGAGATTCCCAGCCGCATGACACTTATGTTTTGATATTATCGATCCGAGGGCAAAATTCCAACACACACAACCGCTCCATCGAACCCTGGGAATGAACTGACCTAGCCTACAGCAACCATTGTCGCTCCCTACTCCCACTGGACATGCCATCATGTTCTCGCCCCACAGAAGATGACCCGATTATGCGCATTCGTAGTGTTTTTTTGAAGTGGTGCTTTGAACTCGCTTCTTCCCTTTGCCAGCGTCAGCAAGAGCCTATTGGTAGTCAACAACGTCACTGAGACCCTGTCCATCCTCTGCCGGGGATCATTTCAGATTTATTTCGTCTGATTAACTGCATATCTAATTAATTAATTCCTGCCTAATTGGAAAAATTATTTACTCTAGTTATCTGCGTGTCAAATTATAATTCAGAAACCCAGCACCAAATCAATTTAGAAATCAAGTCATTAATGTAAACAAATAGTCAAAAATTAATTACGTGTGGAGTTAATTAGATCCATTTAAATAATGATTTTTTCATGTCAAATCATTTTAGAAATCGAGTCATTGCTGCGTTTAATTAATTAGGCAGTAAATTAATTAATTGCTTGGTTTAAATTTGATACGGCGCGAAAATCATTTAAATAAATGTCATTAATTGCATATATAATTAAATATTTTTCTAAATAATTGCAATAATGGCATGATTTCCAAATTGACTCGGAGCTCGGTTTCTAAATTGTTTTCTCATTAATGGTTGTGTGCGAATGACTACAAACACTTTCTCCTTTAACAATAGAGTCTAATGTTGAGCTCTTAACTATAGTCCAGAATATGCATATAAAAGATATGGACGAACATTTTATATTGTTTGACTTTTGAAATTTCATACATCTTAGATTTTAACACCTATTGAGTATCAAGTACTCCCTCCTTTCCGATTTATAGGGCTTATCTCAATTTTTTTTGTTTTACCAATTTAAAGGGCGCATCTCCATCTCCTATTGAGATTCCGAGGCGCATTAAATATTTGCATGCAAGAATTAAATAGGAACCCACCAATGCATGTAATGTTCCTACTCATCTAGTGGTCAAGCATGCATGCACTACAATGAATCCAAATTAATTCACCAGTTTAATTTGGGTTGTTTTGTAAAGTACAAGATATATTCCTCCACTCACCATCTGCCATGGTTGATGAGATTTCAGATTTGAGCGTTATAAACCGGAAATGAGGGAGTAGCTTTTCATGTGATCATCATGCATGATGGGCCGCTAATCCTTAGCAGTTGCCTAGAATTTCTGGTTATCATGCCTCACACCATAGCAAAAGCAAATAATGAAAGTTAAATAATGAGCGTTAAATATCAATAAATCACTCACTCATTGGCTTTAACTGTCGCATTGCAAATAATGAATCAGCGTTAAATAATGAGCGTTAAATATCAATAAATCAGCAAATAATGAAAGTTAAATAATGAGCGTTATAAACTGTCGCATTGCATTCCTTCCCTGCTCATTGGCTTTAAGTTTACATGCAAAGAGGTAGGTGCACCATAGCAAAAGCAAACAATGAAAGTTAAATATCAATAAATCACTCACTCTTACATTTCTATATAAAGTCTCTTATGCAACACATCAACATTACACTTCAACCATGCTCGATACTTATACTTATTAAGACATTTCTCTGCCATCTCTTCAGGATCCTGATAAGCTAGATCATATTATACTTGTGACGAGAATTTACATGGATGCAGAAAGTGTGTCATAGACTCATCGACATGTGATTGCATTAGTATCCACCGAAGTTAAAGTTGGCACCAATTAATCACGATAGGCTTTCGCAATCATGATATATGTCCGATTGGGAGACATCGATAATTGCATGTTGCTCTGATTGTAGAAGAAATGTAGTAATAGCAGAGTTTGTGGTGTGTGACTGGAAACTAGCCAATGTGGCAGATCAAATTTGCTAGAACACACCCGGTGAATGGATCCCCCTACCCCAAGTATCTCAGTCGGGAGGATGCTCATCACAATCCGAGTTGGTAGTTGTCATTCGAAGCAGATTGCTAGGCAGAATGAATTTCAAATGAGATAGTTGTTCCGGTGTGTGCATCAACAATGTTAATTAATCAACACATTACTTTTCATAGCCGACTTTGAAGTGGACATAACCAGTTTGCCATCTGTTACAAATTTTTGGTTTCTACAATGACCCGATACAAAACCAACATCAAGTTTAGAAAATTCAACGAAATATCAATTTTTTTGGGTACCGAAATATTTTTAAGCCTGATAATTGGAGCCAGATTGAAACTAACTCCAGAAAAGTTAACACCACAAAGATTAGTTAGAAAATAAAGTAATATTTGATAGATCAAAATCCAAAAGAATATATGAAGTTTCACACATTACGGTGAGGAATAAAAAAAATCTATTTGTGAAATTTAAAACCTGGCTCAACACTACCTGCGGTAATAAGTTCTTGATCCTCTTGCAATTAAGTCGCCAAAACTACTCCCGGCTACTTCATCTGTCTTACTTCACATGCTCTAAGATCAATTGCACATCAATTAGGTGTGCCAAAAATTGTGAGTTATCATTATTCATCAAAAGCATTTCCCCTCTCGTAATTAATATCACACTCGTATCTGACTCAATATATATATGTCACCTTTGTTTCTCTCATCTGTCTCCTCGGAATCCTTGCTATGAGACTTGCCCACAATATACCCGTGTGATGCCTTAGCTAATGGTGAGCCCACCAACTATATATAAGTGATAGATTTATATAGTTGTACGTTCACACACGGAGGAAAAGAAAAGGGGTGACACATATATCAATGGTTATGAGTAATGTAGGTTTGGGAGGCATTGAGAATTACATGCTACGAGCTAATAATGCAAGCTACTCCCTCCGTCCCATAATGTAAGATGTTTTTGACACTAGTGAAGTTGTGCCGAGATGACACATATATCAATGGTTATGAGTAATGTAGGTTTGGGAGGCATTGAGAATTACATGGGACGGAGGGAGTAGTAAGCACTCTTCCAGAGAAGTTGTGCCGAGATGACATTTGATGCTCTTGGCACAATGCAAGCTAGTAAGCTAATAATGCAAGCTAGTAGGCATACCTGGCCCATTCAGCTCCGGCCAAACGGCAATGCATGTATGGCAAGATTGTCTGGTAGAGCCGTAGAGCTATATTCTCCGATACACCATGTGTTGTATGTTGGAGCCGAATCTCTCAGCCCTCTTCTCTCTTGGTTGTCTCACACAACACACACAAGAACACAAGGAATTTTGGTGCCGTACTGTGTCACACAGCCGACGTTTTCCTCTCTCTATATTTCTTCTTGTACCAAAACAAATATGCTTTCTCACGCACGCACAGCGGGCACTACACTTGCCCACTAACTAGCCCACGCATGCACTATCCCAGGCCACTAACAGCACACGCACATATGCAGCTAACAAGAATTGACCTTATTAGGGCATGTACAATGGTTGATAAGATAGTCTTATCTTAAGTTTTGCATGTAAATTAGAGATGAGAAAAAAAAACAAGTCTACAATGGGTCATCTCTTAGCCTTATCTTCAATAATTAGTTATTCCTAAAAACATGGTGAGACAAATTGTGCTAAGCTATCATCTCTTGTCTTCTCTTAAATAAGATAAGACAAGCCTTCTCTAATGATTTCTCTCTTCTCCACCTCATCATTTATCTTACGTGGCATCCTTAAGCTAGAACCATTGTACATGCCCTTATCTAACTAAGGACCTTTTCTCAAGGTCGCAACGGACTCACCCATCCATCGGCTTCAACTTGTGCAGGCCGATGGCTTCAGACCATCATGCACCACCGTCTCACACGGCAAGCTAACCAGCTTCACGCGGCAGCTCGGACTTTCTCCATGCATGCTTCTCCTATCTGAAACTACTGACTCGTACGCATCACACGTACCTCTGCACGCACACATTTTTCTACGTGCAACTACTACATGCAAGACTAAAATAAACATGAAGATACATAATCAAGATTAAAAAACTAACAATCTCCTCCCTAATCTTGATCCTTTACTTGCGACGCAGAGCTGGCTCGTCCTCGACGCCGAGCAGTGCCTTCTCCTCGTTCTGGAGATGACAAGAATAAGCAAGCAGTCAGGGGACACGTAAGATGCAACAGCGTGACACAAGAATAAGAAGGCAGTGCTCATCTTTATATTAAACTATATATACAGACTAGAGCGTACGTACGTACACCTAAAAGAACAAAACAGGCCACGGTCTGCCGTCTTGCCAAAAAAAGGTCTTATATTCGGCAGAGATAAGAGTCTCCGGAGAGACACAGACGAGACGGTGGGTGCTCCATCTTTCCACGCTACTCGTATTTTATTTTCAGATGCACGACCTTTAACTTTGATCCCACTCTCTTGTTTGCACGGTGCAATTTGGACGAAATAGATTGGTGAGACAAAGTGGCATCGGATATAGTACTTGTCCTGAATATTGTTGAGACAAAGGTTTCGGCACTCTGCCTGCTCTACATTTTTTGCTTCTAATCAAGACCCAGCTTGGTTCTTGGGCTGATCACCTAGGATGATTTTTTTTTTATGTTTTCTGAACAAAGATTTTTGACAAATATGAACAAACTAAAATACCACCCAAGCCATTTCAATTCAAGAAGGTATCGTAAGAGCATCTACAGTCGCATATGGTAAATCCGGCCCCTCAAACGCCCACGCACGTGCTCGTGCGCGTCCGCGGACAGTGATAGGGAAAACGTCAAATTTTTGTTGTTGCATTCGGATATCTTATACTTGATTCTTATATCCGTACAAAGATATAGAAAATGAAGTAGAACCTACTTACTACGTCGATCCTAGCTAGTCCTCGTCGGAGATCACGAGGATCTCCGTGCCGGACTTCGGCAGCATGGGCGGCAGCTGCAGCTCCGGCTCCTCCTCCGGCTGATCCACTCCGGCCTCCTCCGTCTCTATCTCCATGTCCAGTTCGGCGAAGAGCGCGCTGTACTCCGCCTGCTCGGACCGGAGGAACGCCCGGTTGGCCTCCACATAGGCCTCATCCTGGATGGACTCTAGGATGGCCTGCTACTCGCCCATCTCGTCGGACTGGGTGACAGCGACCTCCGCCTCCGCCTGCTCCATGTTGAAGGCCGACAGCTGCTGGTCCGGCTCCTCCGCCTCCTCCACCTTCATCGGAGCCATCTTCTCCTCCTCATCCACCGACTACTCCTCCTCCTCCTGCTCCGGGAGTCCGGAGACAAACCGGCAGGGATGCAGGTGGCGCGCACAGCTTGCCTCGCCCAGATCTCCTGCTGGATCTCGTAGCAGTGCTCTGGACAATGGTGGAGTGCCGGTGTGTGGGCGTAGTGTCGGACCGTGGGAAGAGCGCCGGAGCGGGAGAGGGAGGAGGTGGATGGTTTCGGACAGGCGGCGCGGAGAGGGAGAAGGGGGATGGGTTAGGGTTGTGGGACGCCGGCCGGCTTAAATAGTCGGATTTGGTCTTCAGCGGCAAGCCGGAGCGGTCCCACGCGGCGTTCACACAGCGGCGACGGACGCGGCGTCCTCGTACCGCCAGGTTTTCGGGCGCTGTCGGGTAGTATCCCGCCGTCAGACCGACGTGGCGGGCGTGCGTGGGCGCGTCGGGACGCCACCATATCCGTTTTATAATTGGACTGGATATATGGAGTGCCGGTCTGCCCGGGCGTTTTGGACCCGCGTAAGGAGCCTGTCTGGATAAAAAACGTGACCGGATATTCACCGGGTCGCCCACCCAGATATATAAGACTGGTTTGAGAGGTCTGGAGATGCTATAAGAAATAGAGCATGTTGTTGATGGCTAAGCGGTTCAATTCTTCACCCCATGACATGCATCATCGGGGATGCCGGAGGCTGAGAAAAAGGATACACTTTGTTGACGCGGAAGGCATGGTTCACTTTATGATCTTGCTCCTATCTTTCCGTACAATAATAATACCAGCAAGACATCGTTCTTTAGTCGGAAAAAAGGCAATAGCAATAATAGTGCATGATTGCAGCTCCCATGTGATTGGTTGGAGTGTCGATTGATACGGCCAAATGGGGCACATGCCACATGACGATGGGGACGTCATCGATAAGACGTTTAGCTAATTAATCCTAACTGCTTTAATTTAATTTTATTTGTGATAAAGCTATGGGAAATTACATCTGTTTTTGCTAGCCCCAACCAGTCATGTGATCCCATCTGCTGCGTCACGCGGTGACGGTTATGCAATAAGACCTATGTTGCAAAAACAAATCTGCAATGATTACTTTGTTGCAAAAGAAAAAAAATCAGTAAAACAACATTTGTTGAAATGTTTTTGCAGCATGATCTATGTTGCAAAAAAGTACTCGCAACACGAGTACACGACTTCTGTTGTAAAAGTGATGATGATGCTCGGACGCGACATCGTGTCAGATCTGATGCTTCGAACCTGGCTGATCTTTTAAAAGAATCTCCGGGTCGACACGTAGCACGTCCCTAGGGCTAGAGGAAAATGCATCCCGGACCTTGGAGGTTCCTCCGCCTTCTCCGACATGCACATGGCGATGGCACGCTGATAACGATCCGAAGAAGAAGACGATGCTGGACGAGAAGATCTAGGCCACGCAAAACTCCATAGATCGTGACAATCGGATTCAGAAGACATCATCGGAGCTGGCGGCGAGACTAGGAGACTTGGGCAACTCTTCCAGAAATCGGGTCCAAAAGAAAGAGTGTGTACGGATGTTATACGGCGTCCTGACCTTTCACCGACAAAAACAAAACAGTAAGCAGATGAGTTAGGCCCAACACGTATGCATATGTGCACATGCAAAAGACAATGTTGTTTTTAAGGGATTATTCAATTTAAGTTGATTTTATTTACTATCAAAACGAAAGAAATAACAAATAAATATATTTTAAATTGTTATGAAAAAAATAAAGGTTGCATCCTTTCAATCTACGCTTTGGATGCGTATTCGTCGGCGGTTGACCGGTTGTTCCTCTGGTGCAATATTTTTAAAAGTCCTTAGTGCGATGACTTTCTGGTTGTCTATTACATACAACAAGTTTTTTTCCGGCTCTGGTGATCGAGGGCAATAACGGCGGTGCACTATCAGCTCACTCCAATGCTTGTAGTCATCGTTAGGTTGTTTATTGATCTGGATGTAATGCATTTTTTAGTGCGATGATAGATAATGAATAAATCAAAAGTTTTTCAAAAAAATATCTTTGCCGGTATACTTACTACCACCAACAAACAAACAAACAAACAGCAAGCAATTAATGGCTGGAGCATCTCGCCTCATCTCATCATCTCCAAATAATTAATCCGTCGATTTGGCCCCATCAGCTGCTGCAGTTGTATCGTACCACAAAGTACGCTGGATTTAATTGTATATATTATCACTAGCCTTAGCTAACCTCGATCTTCATTGATTCCTGTACGTACGTACGTGCTGTACCTGTACGGCTGTACGAGTACGTACCAAACTGATCTTAATTCGCTGGCTGTGGACCTGTGGTACATGCATGCATGGCTAACATTGGTCCCGCCCGTGAAGCCCAGCTGGTACCATCCATTCCGTTCCGTTCCGTTCTGGAAATAATCTGCCCGGGCGATAATCAAGATCGTAGATGAATATTAGTGAATTATATGGGATGTAAATTTCAGCGTTCAACTTGCCCTCAATTCTCGTTCACTGTTTTAATTCATGCTGCCCTAATTCACTTTGTAAATCTCTATCTTGGTTATATGTTGTTTTTTACCTGGGGGCGATAAGTTCTGCATGATTGTTGGACATGTGGTGTGGTGTGGTGTGGTGACATGTGGTGTCATCTCCATCTCTTGTGCTTTCATCTTGTTCTCGGCAGGGAAGGAGACAATGTTGCTTTCGAAGGAGGAGTGTGTTTGCTAATAAGTTAGGCTTCAAAGCAGGTAAACTTAATGAATCCGTTGGCTAATGTATAGTCAATGTCAATTCATCAACTAATTATTTTGTTCTTGGCTTTTAAGTCAATGTATAGTCACGGAATGAGGGCATGTAGTAATCATTTTGCCATCCATTAAGTTTGTGGGTTTATTCAATTATTCGAGACAAACTCAACACTACCCACTACCATCAGTTCTCGGACCTGTTGTTAGTATATACCAACGCTAAGAGGCCACTT